>DWNR01001867.1:0-14142 GCA_018250455.1 Polygonus leo | reverse complement strand
CATCTGTGCTCTCCAGCAACTGAAAATATTAGCAACGAATAGAAAGATAGCTCCATGGGCTAAATTTCAATTTCACGTTATCTATTTGCTATGTGGAATTCACTGGCAGGTTAATTTTTCCACAAATCTAAATGAATAACATATGATAATTCGTCGAAGTAAAAATGGTGTAGCGAATAAGGTTTAAGCATGTCACAGAGTGATTCCAAGATTTCAAATTCGATTTTATTATCAAAGTTTTTCACATTACTAGAGATAAGTTGTCATTAATTTATATGCATTATTACGTAGAAAATACAACACGAATATTGCAGTATTTGAAAATGACGGTGTATTTTATCCAAAACTAATGGAAACATGTATATAATTAAATTAAGAAACACACTTACACCGTACGTCTCTCCAAAAAGGATTGCGAAGCATGGGAATGAAGATCCGACAGCAATAGCGGCGATAACTCCTCCGACCATCAACCACTTCTCAGGTTCGCAAAGCTTCATAATCTGCCATGTCGTCGGCTTAAAATCTTCTTCCTTCTTTTCGTCTAACACTAGACTGTCTTCTGATCCTGAATCGGCTTCGCTAGAGGTACTCTTTATTGAATCAATCGACGCTAGCTTCTGTAGCTTCGGCCTACGAAACTTTGCATCTGCATTTGGATCAAAAGTATCGGCTGTGAAATTGGAACGAGACGGCGAATTAGCTAAAAGAGATACCCGATAGCCTGGAAATAAACTGTACAACCAATTCACAGAAGATGCGTTAGCACGAGACAACACAAATGAACGAAACAAAATTTTGTTAATGCTGCATGCATTGAGCGGTGTTTCGGGTACCTCTGTTACTTCTTCGGGCGTGTGGAGATTTCGCGTCGGCATTTGACAACGTTACCTAGAATTTCTTAGACATACAAGCGATAAAATTATACCTTATACCGCAGTATAAGGTATAATTTAGCTCAATTTAATACAGTAAAATATAAATTATATCTTATGCCATAGTATAAGATATAATTTTTTCTTATCTATTTTGAAGATTCAAGAATGAGCATAGGATAATAATGTAAGTTTCCAGTAGATATTTTAATTAGTTTTATTTATTATTAAAAGATTTAATTATAACAGACCAGAAAAAATCAAGCATTTTAATAAACAGTATTAAAAACCCTTTAGTTTAGAGAACGAGTTAAACAAATAACGAGAACATACAAATTACAAATAACATACGTTATAATTTTACATGCATCACATCGCAAAGTGGGAATATATTTTATTAACACATAAAACAACATCGAGAAGCATTAAGCAACTAAAATAACGTAAATTACCATTATTTTCTACCTAGAAGAGTACATTTTTCCTTTACGAAAATATTTAATTACTTTAGAAGTCATAACAGAAGAAACTCAAAAAATTCTTAACTTTACACTCTGCACCGAATTACGCTATAATAATTACAGCAGACATAATTATAATCAAATATAGTTATCGTTTTGATCTAAGTATTTTCAGTGACTACGTCGGTGTAGATGAACGCCTTTAGGTGATTTGATTTCCTCATTTCACCTTACAAATTTATTAAGACGCGGAAGAATGATTCTGATTAAAATATATATTTAAAAATTTAAAAACTTACGTTTCTCAGAATTTGCAGGATCAGGCGAAGTTGGCGCTATACTAGGTTCGTTCTCCAGGACCAGTTGATAGTAACGACCTTTAAGATTTAGCAACTCCTCATGAGTGCCCTCTTCGACTACTTCCCCCTTTTCAATGAATACGATGCGATTCGCATTCAGAACTGTTGCTAACCTGGTAAGAAGATATAATTGCTTTGAATAAAATTACAAGCTACAAATCTACATGAAACCTATTGCTCTTCCACTACTTCGGTATCTCCTTCCGCTAACTGAAGGAGCACATTGCATTGTTCTAGTCTATTTCATATATTTCGAATTTATGGAATGGACACATTTTATTTTACACTTTGTAGCTACCTTTAAGGATCGCTATATTACCTTCGAAAATAGAAAAATGTTTCAGAGTCCTCATTAATTTCTTCCAATATCCCTTCTATCTTCGGAAATACATCCATGAAATTCGTTACCACTGAATGTTACATACGAAAGCGATATTTCGAACTATTTGATCTCTATCATTTGAATCTCACACAGCCAATAGGCCAAAGCATCACCTTTCAAGGAGAAATTCTAGTCCTTTTCGATTTAATTTTTTTTTGAATATCCTAACCACAGTTATCGTAGCTACCTGTGGCTCACCATGACGGTGGTTCTGCCGAAGGCCGCTGCATCCAAAGCACGCTGCACCTTGGCCTCGCTGTGGGAGTCCAGCGCCGAGGTCGCCTCGTCCAGCAACAGGATCTTGGGTCTTCGGACCAATGCCCTCGCGATCGCGATACGTTGCTTTTGACCTCCAGATAACTGAGCACCTCTTTCGCCGATCATCGTGTCGTATCCCTGGGGATATTTCGGGTATATTCTTAAACTTCTTTAGGTAAGTATTTTCTTATCAAAAGTAGCAGCGAATTAGCAGGCTTTCTACCTGATGGTAAAGTCTTGATGTCCTATGTACTCCTATAAGTCCTATGTACTCCTATAAAGTACACAGGACATCTGTGAATAACTCTAAGTAAATTGTTTTCTAACCTGAAATCTACTCCTTCAGATTATTTACTATAAATACATCCAACGTCAAAAAAATCTGCAATATCTGAGCTGATTTTCAAGTACTTACTTCAGGTAATTTCTTGATGAAGCTGTGACAATACGCTTGTTTGGCTGCTACTATTATTTCCTGATCAGTGCACGATGGATTGCTCATTCTGGAATGAAAAAAAGTACACGATGAAATAAACTTAATGTTAAACTATGACATTAATTATGTTCGTATTAAAAATTATTACCACATTAGGTCAAGTTAGTATCATATAATATCTTAAAAAGCCTGGGTTCAACAATGGGAGTGACATTTTCTCGGCTATGCTACATAAGCTGTACCAATTAGAAATAGTATGACGTAATACATCTTTATATTTAGTAGTTATTTCCTTACCGAATATTATCTTTGATGCTACCCGCAAACAGCACGGGTTCCTGGCCAACGACAGCGATGTGATTCCTCAGGTGTCTGACATTGAGGTCTCTTAGGTCGTGGCCAGTGGCGGTCACCGACCCGGAATCCGGGTCATACATTCGTTGTAGCAGTTGTAGTACAGTAGACTTCCCGCATCCACTTGCCCCCACGAGCGCCACTGTCTCATTGCGGTTGATAGTCAAATTTATACCGTTCAGCACCTAGAATGAAATTGGCATCGATCACAAATCAAGAATTTGTCGGAGCCAAAGTGCTATTTTACTTCTCATATCAGCACTTCCAATGAAAGAGAAAGAAAAGATACTTAAAGTTTACGAACACCCCGCTTAAAATAGAAGTATCAATTCATTATCATTGATCGTTAAATCACGCTGATCCTTGTCTACAACATGACATTGAAAGAATTGACCGAAAAATGTTTTTATGTGTCTACATTTCATTTACCTGAACGTCTGGTCTTGCTGGATACTTGAAGTAAACATCCCGTAGTTTCAAATTGCCGTCTAATTCGGGGACCTGGCCTTCCTTGGAGAGGCTGTCAATGGCTGGTTTTCGGTCTAGAACTGCAAATATAGCACCCGCCGAGGCTCGAGCACTAGCCATTGCTTCTAGATGTGGTGACGTCAGACCTACATTCTGAGCGCCTTGTAACACACTGAAGAAGATCTAAAGAAAAAAAACTTTTTAATTTTAAAGCAAAATTCGAATGGCTAAAGATACATAAGCTAAGATTAAGATTGCACTTGGCCTTTCGAGATCTTATTTCGAGTCAAATATTCAGCTGGTAGTCGAAAGCTCAATGGATAGTTAAAAAGCCTGTACTGTAAAAAATACAAAAATTAAAAAAAAAAAACTCACAATCATCAGCACAGCGGGTGTGTAAACCGGTTTCTCCTCGTGTCTGCTTTCGAGGATGAGACCGACGCCGTACCAGAATGAGAGTGCGTAGGTGGCATATATGATGAACCACATCACAGCGCTGCCTATACCAGAGAATACTCCCTTCCTTGTTCCAGTTTTATTGGCAGGCTCCAATCGTACTCTATATCTATGATAAAAAAATAAACATACAGTATATGCTATAGGAATTTATTGTACAAACGTAATTAGTTTCCAATTTATAATTTCTCTCGTAAGATATAACTAAAAGATAGACCTACAGATATTCTGTAATATAGTCCCATAGATTGGCTATGTCCTGGATTCAATCACACTTTTTCTACTTTCTACATACTTTTAATTATATTTCACAGGAGACTTACGAACGAACCACTTTTTTCAAGGCTATTTTTTAACGCTTGGAAGAATTCACAAAAGGCGTTTTGCGTGTTTACCTCCAATTACAAACACAATAGTCAAATTCTTTGTTGGCGGAACAAAGACTCCCGGAGTCCGATTGTAATGAATAAAAAATATAGATTTTCAATTTGAAGGCCACGGAAAGAGACTTCTTGTTGCTATTCATAGTCATTTCGATGGTCACTTCTTCGAGCTTTTGTTTTCAGACTTCTTTGATTGGCAAATCGTTTCATAATCTCTATAAATGTTAATATAGACTTATAAGCCTTATTTACCTTTCGATTTCCTTCTCTTCTCCACCAAAAGCGACCACAGTTCTGATTGACGCGAGCACCTCTTCAGCAATCACACCGGCAATGCTGTATGCTTTTAACTCTTGCGTCGTCAAAGATGATTGAACCTAGAATGGCATCATGATGATAAACAAAAAAAAAACAACAACAAATATATCAAAGTAAGACAATGAAATGAAAATATTAAAACAATAATCTTTAAAAGTATCAATGATTCCTTACAGATAAATTAACAAATTATCGCAAAAAGAGTAAATGAGTACTTGAAATATGTGACACAGAATGCCACATTATGAACGCTAATTTTTGCTTCGCAACTTCGTAACTTTAATTTGATTTTTAAATAATAATTTAAGTAATTATAACCTGTGTACATCTTGTAAATGTTATAAAGAATACAGTAAGCATCACATACATTTTCGTAGTGGTTGACCACAAGTACCTCGATTTTTATATGAAGTTGAATACACACTGTTCAGGATCGGTATTGACGACTTACCTTTAGATAGAATACACACTCGTTTGCTTCGTTATATCCAAATGATTGAAGAAACAACTTACCTTCGCCACGATTGCAGTAGTGGCGATAATGACAGGAGCACACGAGAGGATAACGAGCGTCAGCTCCCAGCCGTAGGCGAAAGATATGATGACTGCTGTGACGAAAGACATCACCAAATACACTAACATAGGAACCTTCTCGCCTATGCCCTCCCGGTATTTTTCTACGTCACTGGAAGCAACGAAAGTGAAATAATTTTATAAAATTATATATTAAATCCTACTAATATTATAAATGTGAAAGTTTGTTTGTTTGGATGTTTGTCCATCAATCGCGCTGAAACTACTGAACGGATTTTGATGAAATTTGGTATACAGACAGGGTATGAGCTGACTTGGGTGATAGGATTATTATCCCGATTAAATGCTCCCGTGGGATAATTCAGGAATCTAAAAGTAAAAATTGACCCACTCCATCTTATAGGACGCAAACGAAGTTGCGCGGGTCAGCTAGTACAATAATAAAGATAACTTAGCGGCAAAATAAACTTGTACTCTTATTTCTTTTCCTTTTTTCAAAATTTAACCGTTAATAAATATGTAAACAGGAAATTAATATTTTAAGTACAAGTAATATTTTAATACAAGTATAAATAATAATTATAGATATTTTTAGCTAAACGCTGTTAGATAACTTATTATTTAATAAATGATTTATGTAATTTCGCTTTTTCATTATTTTAATATTTTCGAACGTAAAATGCAAAACTTACTCTGAAACTTTTGTTGCGAAGTTCATCGATGTGTTGAGGTCATACCATGTAATGTCTTGTCGTAACACCGCACGTAGGAACTTTTCTTTTACTCTGTCGATCTGTAAAGCACGAATAACATTCTATTGCTACTAATAAAATAATCCATAGTTGTCAGGTGGTAGAGCTCGTTTAGTTCGACCGGGGAGGTACCACAACCAAGTCATACCTAAGTTTGATCACGGATGCGTTGCTAAAGAAGTATAACAGGCATTCACGTCTTTCCAAACCGCAACACAAGAATTACTTCACGGATGATTGTGAGGGTGGCAGTGGTACCTTCCCGGTCGAACTAAACGAGTTCTACCGCCTGGCTTATGGTTTTTTCAAAATATAACGACATCTATTATCGAATTATAAAATTACGTGTAATAATAATGGGGTGGCAACGCTCTGACCTGCTTAAGCGCCGCATAATTGAAGAGATCCACACTGATAGCGCCGACAATAAACTGCAGCACAGAGAAAACGGTGCACCCGATGCCGAATGCCTGCGAATCTTCAATCAACGCCAATCGGTTCTCTTCGGCGCTTGCATTCGTCCTGGGGGGGAAAGTTTTTGTCATTTAAAGTTAGATTAGAACTACTTCGCAACAATCCGCATATATGATGATATATATTTATGATGATATACATGCATGCCATCATGCCATGGTGCACGCGAATTGTTGCAAAGTAGTTTTAACCTAACTTTATAACATGGATTTCCGCAAAGTAACGCCTGATACTATTAAACTTTTATTGTCATCTTTTAAAAATGTTTATGCAGGGGTGTGGGCAAATTATAAGAGGCCTGGTAACACGAAACCTTGGTAAATGATTTAGGTCTTAAATGCCTGTAAGTAATTCTGTATGTCTATTAAAATAGATACATGAGTATTTTAGGTGCCAAAAGCTTATACACTCCATCACACGTAATTGTGCCACCCACGGCCACCTATAACCAACCTCGAAGTATCTTCAGTAAATTAAAGAGGTGTTGTCACTCTTGCAAACTGAGGCACCTTGTGCAAGCGTGGCCGGCAACCATGCCGACCGAAATGCAAATTATTAAGCAACTTCAGCAAGGCGGTAATGTGTGGTGGTAGTGTTGTCCTGAACAAACCTACACAGGGCCTACCTGGCGCATGGGTTGACAATATATATATTTATCGTCTTAATGTAGCAAACGATCATACAGTCCACCTAATGGTAAGTGGTCACTGCCGCTCATGGACGTTAGTGATCATCCCTGATACGATTGAATCGTACTTGCGGTTGACCTCAGATGCGTTGCTACCCTTGGGGCCTTAGTCCTACTTCATTATCTTATGTTCACTTCGCGTTTAAGTATAGCTGGCAACCACGCCTCTCCAAACCGAAACACAACTGCTTCACGGAGGATTATGAGGGTGGCAGTGGTCGAATTACATGAGTTTTACCACCTGGTAGAACTCATATAGTACATAACATTGCAACATAAGGTCATCAAAAAGAACAATACTAACAGTGTCCGGCCGCCTCCAAACCAGGCGATGGTGAGCGTCTCCGTGGAGGTGCCCGTCATGACGGTACGGTCGATCAGCAGCGATGTAAACTCGCCATACACTATCACGCCGACAGGCACAAAAAGCCCGTTCAGGGACGCGAAAATTAGGCCCAAAAACAGCAAGAAGTACTCCCATGGCTTCGCGAACCTGAACTGTGAAATGTAGTCGGTTAATAAATAGGTAAATTATTGTAGGTAAAAACATTTTGTTTTAAAATTTAATGAACTTAGCGGATAATCATTTGTTTTATAGATTATCACAGCCCATCAGTGTTTCAGGGCTCGTCGCGGGTCTCCTCTTATTACGAAAAATATATAGGCCATTGTCCACCGCGTTACCCAAATGCGTATTTTGATATTTATTTGATATATTTTGATAATCTTCTATATATGTAGATGGGTGGTTTTCTTATGACGTATTTCTTTACCGAAAGGCAAGGCAAGAAAAGGCAAGGCAAGCATACTTGTGATACATACAGTCCGCGCCATACAGTCTGTGCAATAGTTGCCACAATGTCTACACCCGTGACATTGCACTAGTAGGTTGATATAGTCAGTGTGCATGACATCTAACCCGCTATATTATAGCCATGTTATAACAACATAGTATCGATGGCAATATTATGAGGCCTTAGGCATTATTAACCAATATTTCCAGCAGCAGGAATATAACTTTTATGGGCCGTTAACGACCTCTGTCATCTGAGCACTTTCATGTTTCTCCCATCCTTATGCTTATATGCCTTATTCAATTAAAAATATACTCTTAATCATATGTTCATATGAAAAGTTGTTACGTATTACCTAATATGAAGACATCTCAGCTTAAAAGATAAGTTTCGTATAAAACGAGATTTGAAACGACATTTGAACAAAGTTGGGTAAGATCGTTTGGATCTTAGCCAAATTTGGAAATTACTTTATATTGTATAATTAGTAAGAAACTTCAGGCATATTAATATAAAATGCGGTTTTATCTTCACTGTGAAAATGAAAAAACAAAACAATAAAGAGAGAACGAAGTAACTTTTTAACGATGTTTGGAATACTACACATACATACCTACATATATGTATAAAGATTAAGGAAGAAATATAAGTTATACATACATATACCTCATTATTATCAAAATACAATATCATCACTCAATATAATTATCATGCATTTAAAATGTTGTTGTTTAATTTTAAGTTACTTATTTCAGTTCTAAAACAAGATTAACGCTGTTGTGTTTTGTTTCAAACTGTAAGCATAGTAGTTATCTATTATAGTAGGTAGTTATTTATTATAAACAAACATCCATGTTTGTTTATTATAAACAAAGGTACTTAATCTTTGTTTTAGACACTTACTAGTCTGAGCCAAGAAACCGCAGGAGCTTGAAGATTTGGATCCTCACTGAAAGAAATACAGGCATTACATCATCTGTAGACCACGAATGAGAGAGTGAGATCTAAGATGTAGGAAAGTATACGTTGAAATGAGACGGCAATATGCTGTCATGAGCTGCTAAGGTGGAAAGCTAAGCTGGATGGAGCTAGTTCGTACCGTTTCCTTGGTGCCATTCCCAGTGGCAACGCTACAAAATATCCGGTTGCCGCTAAACAAAGTCACAAATTTACATACATATTGTATTTATAAATATAAATATATTACAAAGTTGTTGTAGATACGTTCCGTTGTATACGACCATTTTAACGTCGTAATCTTGTTTTTATATCATACACTTACATTAAACTATTTACATAGTATCCTTATTTAACTGTCAGTTGCTACATACTTAGGTTAAAGTAAATCCTTGCTTCAATGAAAATATAGAAAAATGTAGACCTATTAATATTTGGTCAAGAAGAAATATATACATTTTTTAACTTGTGGTATTTTGTTAGTACTTACACAAACACAAATGTTGGTAGTTTACAAAGTAATTCAAATTTAAGAACTATTAAAACTTTATGCCTCTTGCGAAACACGAAACTGGCTGTTGATAACTGAAAACTTCGAGTAAAATATGTCTTTATCTACATCAAACATACGCTTATACTCTTAATGTACTCACGATTCTTCTTTAAGTGCTTTTTCAGTTAAAAAAGCAGATTGCTGAGCGAGAGTGCTGATAGTAATGGAATTCTGCCGCAAGCCTAGCGTGAGCGCCGGGCGTTGCTCGCTCAGCCGCCGCCCGCCGAATTTGGTGATGCTCTTCACCGACTCATCGCGTTTCATTCTCGGGTCAACCGGTCTGGAAGGTAAATCTAATTTTATAACTATCAGGTGGTAGAACTTCAACTGGGGAGGTACCACTGCCAGCCTCATAATCCTCCGTAAAACAATTCTTGTGTTTCGGTTTGAAGAGGCGTGGTTGTCGGCTATACTTATGCTCGAGCCAAGCATCTTAGTTCTCAAGGGTAGCGTCTGTTGTCAACCCCGATTCAATCGAACTTGGAGATGATTACTAATGTTCAAGGGTGGCAATGACCAATTAAAGGTGGATTACGTGCTCATTCGCTATCTTTGTACATTAGAAAATGTTTGGTACTCTTTATAGCCTTGACAAATAGATTATCTTGAATTTTGTACACGCGTAGTCAGGGGTACAGGTAAAAATACAGGGTACATTTTATGCAGAAGTAATACTGTTCCCAAGGGAAAGGAGAAATGTTATAAATTCTCAATAGATGATGTGTTTATTAATAATTTTTCGTTGATAGCAGCGGGCAAAAGCTAAGAAAAGGAATATTTAATTTGGTGTTCATTCGTAGGTGACGAATGTATTGAAAGCAACAGTTTCAGAATGAAAGATTTCAACACCACTATTAGTTATAATATAGTTAATATTATCTAATAAACAAATAATCATATAAGTCGGCTTTTTCAAAGTCGGTAACGACAGATTTACATTATGTAAGTTACTAATATAACTAACTCTGTACTGACTTCAACTTCTCAATCGCAATTAGACACATTAAAACATGAGTAAATGAATTTGTCCACGTAAAATAATAGAATCGGACCACGGGATAGGAGTTGATTTTAATTTCTAATTAATTGACTATTATTGCTTTTTCCTTTGACTGTACTAAAATGTTTTTTTTTATCTACTTATTTATAACTTTTGTCACATTTTGCCAGGTGGTAGAACTTGTTTTGTTTGTCCTAAACATATCTATGTCCATGGGCGGCAGTGACCACTTACCATCAGGTGGACTGTTGTCCACCTACCTTTATAAGTTTATCACATTAAAAAAATATTATATTACTTGTCCTTCTAACTTATACATCTCATGTTTTTGGCGTCCTTCAATGCTTCGAAATTTAGATTCTTTTTGCTTACTTGAGTACTTTCTGCAGACGCTGCCACAACATTTTTTTCGCCCACTTATTTACCATCTTATATTACACTTACTACTAGCTTTGCACTACACAAGTCTAGTCTAAGTAAAATAAATTAACTGGGTTTCTCATGAAACCTTTTCTCTGGTGATATAAAGTGATGGGCAATGACACAACAATTGCTCCCTAGCTCAGCATACAATACTAACATAAATATAAGTTTAGCGTTTAAGTTAAACTATTTGTATGTTATATCACGTATTGTTCCGTTTCATGGAAATATATTTTTCTTATTTATTTACTCTCTCTTTGTTTTTATTTATGTATTCTTTTTTTATCGTTTACAGCATGTAGTCCACCTAATGGTGAGTGATCACTGCCGCCCATGGATATCAGTAATCATCCCCAAGCACAATTTAATCATGCCTAAGTTTGATCACAGATGCATGGCGGTGGTACCTGGCCGGTCGAGGCAAATTGAGGTCTACTACGTGGTATCCATCTACCTATTATATAATTTTGGTTATATCAGCTGTTTTGTCGTCTGTAATTTGAGTATTATTTTTTATACTATATTATTATTCTTTTTCCTTTTAGCCTCTCTCTTATTCCTATCTTATATATCGTACTCTGCAGCGTAACAACTTATTGCGGTTTTTTAAAATACCTCCAGTATTAATAAATAATCATTACACCAAAGTTACTATTTTTGAAGTATACCAAATATTATCAGTTTTAATTCATAGCATATCTTTCTTCCTATGTTACCTATCTTCGGTACAGTTTTCCGCCTACTCTGTAATCTATTGACTTTGTTCAGTAGATACGCCGTTTTGAGTCCAAGATTTAGATTCTCCGACTTGTATTTATCAGAATAGAGCAGTTCAAATATTTGCCGATCGAGTGAATAATAGTTAAAATCATTATATTACTCACATTTTTATGTTACATAATGACTGCGGCTGCTACTGATCTAGGTTAAATTTTGTTGTTTATCTATTCGCATCATAGAACTAGAAATTTTTCGCTACACATAATTTCGCACTTTACTTAACTCCATAATTTTCACTACTTCAGATTTTGAAGCTTTCACTAAGCATTAGACATTTAATATGCCATGTAGTTTTTTTATGATATACAAACTTTATGATGAAGTGACCTAAATTCTTCAATGTCTGAAGTCGAAACTATTTGGGTCATGTGTATTGCTAGACTATGGCGCCGAGACAAGGTCATTCACCGTAGACCTTATCCAGAAGCTCAGGGTTACGCAACGTTTTATGGAGAGAACTATGCTTGAACTTTGCGGAACGGTGAAATCCGTAGACAAACGAAGGTAACGAAATAATCTGAAAATTAGCAGGCTGAAGTGGCAATGAGCAGATAAACACATTGTATGAAGAGAAATCTTCTTCTAATGATAATTCATTAGAAGAAGATTTCTCTTAAGACGACCACGTCTGGGTAAAAGGACCAGAGGTCTACACCCCGAGTAGGTGGACTAAAGAACTGAAGAATATAGGAGGATACCGCTGAATTTAGAGGGCACAGTACCGGTTGATGTGGCGCCATTTAGAGGAGGCCTATGTCCGGTAGTGGACCTCAAAAGATAACCTCAACCCCTTTAAAGTATATTATAAACTAATTCAAAAAATTCTACTAAACACCTAATTAATATATCTTTAGTACGAACTTTGTCTTTGATTTTATAGTAGCTAAGTATTTCTGTTTTTGAGGTTAAAATTTAAAAAAATGAAAACAATAGACTTTGAAAAATATGTGCCGTCTTTCGTTTTACACGTATTTGTTGACCATTACGAAATTAGTAATTATTACTTATTGCTATTTACCTGAAGGGTAAATTAAGTACCTTACAATAAAAAATACCATGCCATTATAAATTGTTTTAAACATAAGCAAAAATAAAACTTTTTCCAATCCCGTGTCTATAAAACGGAATGTCTAACAAACAATTTTCCTAACGAAATAAGTGTATATACTTTATTACTTTTACCTGTTATAGAACAATAAATATTCTATATCTATGGGATACTCATAATCTCGGCCGAAAAAATATAATCTTCTGAAAAGAGCACATTCTTTTCAGAAGATTATATATTCCTCGGAGGTCAGTCCCAACTTGGCTAGTAAGCCATGCGTTCCCCAAACATCGATTTAGCACGCTACCACCACTGCAATGCGGCGCGCTAGCTAAAAAACTTAACAAAATTCTATCTAAAATCACCTTTACTTAGCGCTTCCTTACTTACCCTTTAATGCCTTTTATACATATATTTTAATAGAGAATTTTATCTAAGAGTTGCTATTTGAATTTTAATTTTCTAAATGTTTATTATATGTTTTGGTAACAGATACAAAGAAATTGTTTCAGAAGTGTTCAGTAAAACTCCAAAGTCCTCAGTTTGTTAAACCAACTAGACTAAACTACAACCAACTACAATAAGTACTGCATATAGATACTGATATGTTATATACTGATAGTTGCATAGACCAGTCACATAAGGACGGTTGCGTGCTCATTTCTGTATTAAAAAGAAAATTTATGCGGCAATGACCTCAGGCTATATATAAATGAAAATCGTCATAAAGTCATATAGCCATCCATGAGACAACGATGTCTACATTACCATTAGTATTGTATCTATAGTAGTATACCTAAGTAATTATAAACTTCGTCCGGTGAAACATTTTTTCCTTCGAGGGCGAAGAATACATTAAAAGCTGACAGTTATTAATAGAAACAAAAGCCTTTGACCCGGGAACTCCCACCAGACGGTTGCTACGCAAACATGAAGTAATCACGAATATGCTACAAAGCTTTTAGCACCAGGGTTGGCCATAGATTTTTATAAACTTTAAAAATAAATAATTTGTCCAGTCGACTGATTCTTCTGTGTTTGTTACATTATGTTTTTGTCGGTCGAACATCCATTTATATAATACTAGCTGACCCGCGCAACTTCGTTTGCTTCATGTAAGAGAGATTGGATCAATTTTTTTTGCAACATTTTTCGTTGATACTACCGTTACCGCTCCTAGTGGTCTTAGCGTCATGCTATAGCCTTCCTCAATAAATGGATATTCAACACAAAAATATTTTTTCTATTGGAACCAGTAGTTTCTGAGATTAGCGCGTTCAAACAAACAAACTCTTTAGCTTTATATTATTAGTATAGATTTTTAAGGCTCCGTATCTAAATGCAAAACGAGCGAGACCTCAACGTCTGAAATAGAGAACGGTAACAGGT
>DWNR01001866.1:0-14142 GCA_018250455.1 Polygonus leo | reverse complement strand
CCTAACAAAAAAAGAATCATCAAAATCCGTTCATAAATGACGGAGTAATCGAGTAACAAACATACAAAAAAAAATAACATACGGTACGAATTGATAACCTCTTCTTTTTGAAGTCGGTTAAAAATGATACCAATCATATTATGATATGGGATATTAAGATATCAGAAATTTATTTAAAAGTTATTACAAATTTAAAGTACAAAATAACAATAAAAAAAACCGTCATAATAAAAACGGCACCAATAACTTCAGATACCATACGCAATGTGATGTGAATGTGATGCCAATCAAAGCTTTGAAAGCGAATCGAACTCCGTTCGAAGCCTAACCTAGAGAGAGGTAGCGGTTTTCCGAAATCAGTCCATGTCTCCGTCTCTTCCATAAGCAGTAAATTATGCCAGCAACGTTTATAAACGAAGAATAAAATAGATTTCGCTAACGTGACGGATACCTCGGCACGTGAGCACGAGTCGTCGTCTAACGAGATTGGCCGTGACAGTACAGAGATGGTATGACTTAAATAACGAGCGGGTACAGTTAATGGCGATTGATATGTTCTATAAACGATATGTGGCATCCGCGTGTGTGCTGTTGATATTATAAATTGATTGTGATTCCGTCTATGCGCCTTTTCAATTTTAATATTTAATAAACCGTGAAATTCTGGACTTGGCCGCACCTTTGTAACTTATTTTCAGGTCCAGATGTATGATTCTAGTGTCAATATGATTTGTATCCTTTTCAAAATGTATGCTGTATTTTTTTTATCTATTGGTAATTATGATGTGGCAAAAAAGGCATGGACGTTCACATGTTTAATTCATTTATAAATGTGTAAATGTATATTTTATGTATCGATAAAACAATATGTTGCATTTAATTTATAAACTCACTTTGTCAATTAAAAAAACAATAATGACATTAATAATACAAGACCTGGTGTCTAAGCGTGGTTTTAACATGGGTTATATATGTACAATATTTATGTACTTATAATAACATTTTAGCTCCGTATACATTTAGATATATACATACATAAGTAGTTACATACATTATGTTTTAAAACCATATAAATTAAATGCGGCAGAGATAAAATATCCAGTTTAATGCGTGTTTTAGTAGCTTGGTATTTCATATACCATCCCTAAACGCAGTCTTTGGTGCTTGCCTTGCTCCATTATATTAAGTTGTAACGCTTTAACTGAACGATATGTTCCACTAAAGATATAATTCATCTTAGTTATACACGCGTAAATGTCAAAGATGCATGCGAGTTTAATTTCGTCTCATAAATGAGTGAAATGTTCCCGGGACGTTTAGGACCACAGAAATTTACAGGCGAAGTACTGTCTATAGATCAAGATATAATGTATATTTGTGTCTCTTACGTAATGTATTGTGCTTGGAATTATTTTGGAATGTATTGGATGTATTAGATTACTGGAAATCCTAAAACTGAGCAGAAACTATTTTAAAGATTAAGCCGTTAGCGTTTCGTATTCTAAACATGCCAACGGGAACCTATAAATAAGAAAGTAGTAAGTAAGAAAATTATTTTAAAATTATATAAATATAAACTCACATATTTTCAAACATAGCCTCTAGTTGTTATTTAAGAAACTACGTATAAAACTTCAATTGCTTAAGACCAATTACATATTATATTTAACGTTAGGACGTTATCTAATGCTACGGAATCCTTATTTTTATTATACATAAAGCCTTTCTGTATACTAAAGGACACCTAGTGATGTATTATTTTACAAAAAATAAATTAAATCTTTGGAGAAAGTTTTCCGTGCAACACAACATGTTGCAAGCAAGTAATTCAGTAATGAATCGAAATGCGTACTGAATACCTAATGGAATGATGACACATAATTAGTTCTTGGTGTTGCTTAATGTTTTCCGTCAGTGCCGACTTTAGAATCATTTTTATTTGTTAGTATTATTGTTCATTGTGGTCTAACGCTCTTAATGCTGGTATAAGCATAGATAGTGTAGTGGTTTAAAATCCGACCTTTCACGCGGTGCAACCGGATTCGAATTTTTTTTTTTCAGAATCTGTGCGTATTTAAATTAACTGATCACCTTCTTTTCAAAGAAGGAAATCGTGAGGAAACCTACACAGTTTTTCGCAGTGGTCTTTGGCCTAATTCATACCTTATTTTACCTCTCACGAGTTCATGTTTGCAAAAAAAATCTATATATTTTTCCTATATTAGATAACGTACCTATATATAATTTTCATATTTTTAACTACAAAAGTAACCAAGTTTTATAGTAATTTTCACTCTCGTATATTGCAGTAAAGTGGTACACACGTTTGTCGTTGGCGACCTTAGGAAATAGTGACAACTTATCTTTTTAAAGACTACTAAAGCTTAGTAATACAATATGTATTCGCTAGTCTCTCATCACTGATGTCGCATGCATTTCCATTGCAAGGTCGCGGGTCATGTAGCCCGGCCTCACGGAGTATTACGAGCCTTTATCCGCGGATAATGAAAATTCAATACCCAAATGCGATTTATAGAAAACTGTCAATTGCGTACGCGCTTGAACTTCTATTATAGCTGTGAATATGTTATCATTATAGCATTTAGCATATTATTGTACCAGCATCTTTAGCAGTTGGCAGAACTCGTGTAATCTTGTAGTCCGACCAGAGAGTCACCACTTTTCTGATTGTCCTCCGCAAAGTAATTTCGTTTCTGTTTTTAAAAGGCATGGATGCCGGCTATGCTTAAACACGAAGAGATTTAGTCCTCAGGGGTAGCAACGCATCTTTGGCCGGCTTCAAATACGATTCAATCGCATTTGGGGTTGGTTACAAATGTCTATTGGCGGCAGTGACCACTACTGCACTCCATACACGCCTGTAGCAAGCATGTATGCATGCTTGCTACAGGCGTGTATGGAGTCCATCAGTGGTCTTAAGATGATAAAACATATTGTAACGTCATATTGCGTAACAGTTGCTATTATAGCAGAAATAGATGTATTTTTTTATTGTGTAAAGGTAGCAAACGAGAATGCAGTCTACGTGATGGTAAGTGGTCACTGCCGCCCATAGACATCAGTAGTCATCCCCAAGTACGATTGACCCAAGTTGACCACAAATGCTTTACTACCCGTGAAGACTAAGATGTTCGCTTCGATAGTAAGTATAGCCGGCAACCGCGCCTCAACATAATACATAAACACAATAAATTGCTTCACGGAAGATTATGAGGGTGGCGGTGGTACCTCCCCGGTTGAACTACATGAGTTCTACCACCTGTAAAAGATTGAATCAACCACGTTAATTCTAATTGAAAATAAATATTTTAGTAGCATTTGAACAACTTAACGATCGCAGTTAAGCATTGGCTAATAAAATATGAAAATGTTGTCGAACGTGGAACATTTAGCGACTGCAAATTGTAGTGCACTGACAATTGACAAGGAAATTGAGGCAATTGTAGTATAAAATATTACTAACACAACTTTAAAAGAACGTTCTTTAAAATCGATTCCACCTTTAAGTGTCATTTGTGTAAATGGGCTTATATTGAATGTTTTATCACTTAAACTAATTTACGTAATAGAAGGAAAAGACAATGACAAAGAAAATGGACCTAAGTATACCCTATCCTCGTCTAAATGCTAATTGGTAAACATTAAAGTTAAACAACATCGAAAATTAGAGTTGAACTGTCCGACTTTAACTGTAAATACATTTAATGTAGTAAAATAAATACTGACATTGTAGCCGTGTTTGTGTGCCTTTATTACAGCATTCTATTATATTTTCTTTAAAATGTTAAAAGTAGGTAAAATATAATATAAATGAGTTGTATTTACTTGTTTGAAGTAATTATTCAATATTAATAAAATATTTTTTGTATTATACTTACAGTATATTTATACAGATATAATTTTACAAAAAACACTATATAAACAACTTAGTTGACGAACACATATGAGAAAAGTAAAATTTGTGAATTTTCGGAAATACAAAAGATAAGTTCTTCCCTGTTGTACTAAACAATAACAAGTGTAATTGGGATGTAGAACTCATAAGAATTTAGCGTTATTTTAACTAACAGTTAGCATATGATTTATGAGAGACGAGAAACAATGGACAAAGGATTAATGCTCATACCATCATTGTTTGACACACTTCTTAACGGCTTAACACGAATGAACTCGTAAATCTTAAAAAGATTCTGAATAAGAAGAGACTAAATAATAACAGGACATTAACGAAGTACTCAGAATTTAAGGAAACCATACTTTGAAGTTCTTGATAATAGAAATCTTTTTACAACCGAATTTCATTTAATTTTTTAAATGGAGGAATTGCCCACGTATTTTAGAAATCATCTCCGAGTATGATTGAATCGTACTTGAGGTTGACCACAGATGCGTTACTATCCTTGAGGACTAAGATGTTCGCCGCAAGTGTAAGTATAGTTGGCAACCACGCCTCTCCAAACCAAAATACAAAAATTGCTGCCCGGAGAGGTTATGAGGTTTGCGGTGGTACCTCCCCGGTCGAACTCCATGAATTCTACTACTTATATATTATCCTTCATTAAATAATGAGCCATACTCGTAAATATTATTCCTTTGTTGAAGATCTACGTAAATTCGAAAAAAATATCTCAAATTTTATGTGTAGGTATCTTAGGTAGGTGTCAAAATGGTATAAATTTCTAATACTAGTAGGTGTTACCAAGCTCACAAGTCACACTATGCCTATACAATTAAATTTACCGAGGTATAATGACAAATTTTATCAGCGGAATGACATTGCATTTATCACACTATCGATTAATCGTGAGCGTTTGAAGTTAGATAGATAGTTAGATATATAGCTAAATAGTTAGGTAGATAGATAGATAGGTAAAACATGCACATAATTTATTGGCAACTTCTATCGTCGGGTTGTCCCGTACTGTGGCACGTTTTACACGACCTCGGCGTTATTCTTTACTTCCCGGAATGACCTAAGAATCCACATCAACTGTTTGACGATAGAACGGATCATGGGAACAACGAACAATGCTCCTAGAATAGATACCGTATGATTATTGCATTCGGAACGAGCCAAAGGTTTGTGTGTTTACGAATACATTAAATGTATTTATAATAATATTTGATTAATAAAATTTTCTTTGTTTAGATCAACGTATAGTCTAATCAAATTTTTTACATTTATTCTGAATATAAAATGCTAGTATATAAATAGGAGTAAATAGGAGTAAGTAATGATGCTACAAAAAGAAAATCCATATTGCTGTCACTGGGAAGAGTAAAATCTTTTGGCATATTACTTTCTTAAATAACTAGGCACTGACCTCAGTAATTTGTTGACTCTATCAAAAGTTTGAACAGAATAAGGATGTTATTATTTTTATTATCCTATCCTATTATATGTGGTATCTGTGTTATTGTATCGAATCGGTATTGTGTTCGACACCTACTTTTACCCTATCATGAGTAAGATAATAATATAATCTAATATTTTATTTAATTATCAATAAAATATAGCTCGAAATATTGTAGCAACCTTATCGTGTGTTGCGGCCCTTTAAGGTTGCGTCAAGCAACTGCAATAGCAAATGAGAAATTCCAACTAAATTAGTAATCCAACAACACATCACTGATTTGTATGTAGAAGTCCTACCAAATTGGTAGGACTTCTACATACAAATATGTTTTAGTGAATAGATACTTAAGGTGGAATGCGTTTGCATATTACGTAAAACATTACACAAATTCAGCAAATTTCAATTCTAATATCGCTTCGGGATTACATAAGGCCAATAGAACTAGGGTTGCCACATTTTTTGCCCGAATATAGTATTTTTTATAATAAACTATAAAAATGTAGTATATGGATAGATAGAAAATATTCTTATATTTACAAACGCTTTATATTTTGCATTTTTATCAATTTTTCTTTATACTATTTTTTAAATAAAAGCTCTATTTTGTTTCTATCTTCTTGCCATGTCGATTTCAAAAGTACGTAAACCCGAAATATAATACAATACTATATGTATATTGTAGAACGGTTGGCAACCCTAAATAGAACATAAGAATGCTGTAATAATGCAAGCATTACGTTCAACCTCACTTCCTCGAACAAAACACCATTCAAAAACGTTCACACGAAGAAATTATCAGTTCATTACGAATTATGGAGCAAACGTTCGAAAATTCAAAATCAGGTGTAAATTTTAGTTCAGTCGTGTCACTTCCTTTCTATGGAGTTTATAAGCTATTTGCACTAACTTGTAATTTTCTTTTTTAGGGTTCCGTACCTAAAACGTAAAAACGGGACCCTATTACTAAGCCTTCGCTGTTTGTCTGTCTGTGTGTCTTTCCGACTGTCTGTCTGTCACCAGGCTGTATCTCACAAACCGTCATAGGTAGAAAGCTGATTTTTTTCACAAATTATGTATCTTCGTTGCCGCTATAACAACAAATACTAAAAATAAAAAAAAAAAAACATAATATTTACATGTTTTTTTTTGTATTTTTTGTTCAATATTAATAATGGTAAAAGGTAGACGCTTAAAATTTTCTTAGAATATTTAGTTGTATTTTACCTTTCCAAATAATAAATTAAATAAAAATAAAGTACATATTAAATTTCCCATACAAAAAAAGTAATTTTTAAGCAATTTTTTACTCGATCTCAATAAACAGATAGAAACTTGAATGTTTTCAAATTAGTATTTAAGTATACATACAACAAACGTGTTTTTCTTCTATAGATAATGGTATGGAACCCTTCGCGCGCGATTCCGACTCGCACTTGGCCGGTTTTTACGTGTTTTACGTGTAAGAAATACTTAAATAGAATAAATATACCACGATCTCGCTAATTTTGAATAATTCTCGTAATTTATGGGTACAATAATGGTGTATTGAGTAAAACTGAACGTCTAGTCGAAGTCTCCATTCTATCTAACATTACAATATTGCAGTATAAATATAATAAAGGTAACTAACAAACAGGCATGCAGTCCACCTGATGGTAAGTGGTCCCTGTCGCCCATGGACATCTATAATCATCCTCAAGAATTATTAAATCATACTTAAATTAAACCACAGATGCGTTGCTACCCCTAAGGAATATATGTTCGCCTCGTGTATAAGTCTAGCCGGTAACCACGCCTCTCCAAACCGACACACAAGAACTGTTTCTTGGAGGATTATGAGAGTGGCGGTGGTACCCACCCTGTCGAACTACACGAGTTCTAAAACCTAGTAAAGTACTAGTTAAACAATTTTCATCATCATCATCATCAGCCTGTATTCGTCCACTGCTGGACTGCTGGACTGCTGCTAAGCTTCTCCCATGGGACGCATGGTAATTTTCATATATCAACAATATAAATCGGTCCTAAATCTCGATTATGTACCATATTTCGTAAGTTAGAACAACTTTAACAAGATGGTAAGCAGCCGGGATCGTGATTTGCAACATCACACGTGTTCCTAATTCATTGGTACCGTAATTCCATCGGCGGTGTTCATTAAGGCCGTCACACACTTCATGACTTGACCTGCTGAATGGATTTATTAGAATTACCAAGTAACAGTACTCTTAAGATCGACTCGTTGTCTAGTCTTCATGTAAAGGTCTAATAATCTTTGAATAACATTTTTTTTCTTTCAAATATGTTGTTATTTTATTTTTATGCACCTTGCAAACTGTGGTAGCGTATTCACGTTCAAAAAAATGTGCAAAGAATCGACTAATTAAAAATATTTTGATTTTGATAGGCGACATACGATTATAGAATAGTGACCATTTTAACTACATTATATTGAATTCCGTCTTTATTGTAATGTAAAAACTAATTGTATGAACTATTTGTAGACGAAAATTATTACTAAGTGTCTACTCAGAATGTTGTACGGGAAAATATGTTTTAAACTTTTTATTTATATCAGAGGCGTCGGCATAACAACTGAAATACCTTCGACCATAAAGCTTATATAGAATTATCTCTAATATCTACGCTATTTCCTCATAATTCCGGTGTAATTTGAATTTTTGATACGAAAGTCGGCCCTGATACCAATTGCGGCATCCTCCTCAAAATTGAGGTCATATGTGCGTATTAGAATAATTGTGGAAGACGATTTTCGTAATATTCACTGAAACAAAACGGATTATTATCTCGTGTGCATGATGCGCGAAATAATCGGCTAAGTGTGAGTCGGGTTTGCGCACGAAGGATTCCGTATTTAGTAATGATTGAAACTATATTAAAAAACGGCTTTAAAATAATTTACTGTACTTATACAGTACAATATCTGTAAATATATAAATACTGAAAAAAATCCGAATACTTATTTCGTGTATGGGATTTAATATTTTTCTAATTTCTTATTTTAGCGTCCGTAGGAACGTTACTGTGTAAAAATATAAAGTATTGATCAATGACGTTTCAAGAAAAGTAGCCTCATGAAAGACAACAAAGTCTCAGCGTCCCGTTGACATAATTTGCTCACGGAACCCTAAAAATATCGTTATAGTTGCGCAAATAACATGGCCGACGTTAATGTTAATTAGAATACGAATATAATTCCGTGATGCAACCGTAAATATTTGTTGATCATCTTATCATGCTGTTACTAAACATTTTCATAATGTAATTTGTTAAGTATTTAATATATTTCGCAAACTTACGAGAGTCTCATAGCGATTGTTCATAGCGAACCTTCAGAAAGTGTTTTGTAGGAATTAATTTTGAATGCGGTTGGATTTTGAAATTCTCCATTGAACTCGTTTTATAAAGAGTCGCCAAATATAATTTGACCTTTCTACAATATACCATTAGAAGAACATAATTATGACGCCCGGATACGGTGGAGCATCACGATATTTTTATAATTAGCATTATCAATTAAATTAATTGGTTTGGATTATAGAATCCACGTCATGGAGATAGTAGATATTAGGTAGTTCGATTTCTAAAACTTCTTTAAATTTTTTATAATAGACTTTGTTGTACATTTTGATTGTTATGTAAAGGAAGGTCAATTCATTTAATGTTTAAACAATCTTTTATTGACAAAATATGTAATTTGGTGAATATCTACTGTGTTTAAGTCTGTTTATCGTCGTGTATGTATGTTTTGCTTATGCTTTGTAGTTTTATAGAGAAAGTGTCATCGTAAACAATAAAACATAAATTACATGAAAAATCTCGTGCCAACCAACTAGAAAAACCGACCGTGTAAAAGATATTATGTCCAGAAGCGCAGTCAGTTGTCTAATAAAATTTTGCACATGACATGTTTATAATTAAGGTGAATGTAACATCTCATATATTCCAAATCCATAAATTATTATCATCCTCACTCATCATTGTTCTTTTGTTGTGGCGATCTCCTTTCGCAATGAGAAGGATTTTAGGTAGGTTGTAGTCCTTAGCGCTTGCCAAGTACAAATTGGTAGACATAGAAAAAACATTTTTTTTTATAATCTGTTAAGCTTGTACTTTTCCTCCCTATGATTTCCTGCAATGAAAAGCAACTAAATTTTTGTTTAAATTTAGAAGCGTAACCTGAAATAAACATACACACATAATTTCACAGCTCTGGTACAAAAAAGTTAATACCGTCCGCTCATCTTGTCCTTGCCTAATTGGACTCGAAAGGCTTCGTAATACTTGCACGTCAGCCATTAGTCACGACCGGTTATTTTTATATTCTATTTTATGACAATGAAAAATAATTACTTAATTATAAAAAAGATTTCGATATTTGTAATACCGTAATGGATACTTACAAAATTCTCGTGCGTCAAATTGCATTCGTTTTTTTAATTTTAGAAGCTATTTTGAAATAGTCGTATAGTATTTTGGTATGAGAATGTGTGAGTAGTTTATTTATTGATTTTAAAATTATTATAAGTCCGTTTGTTGGTTTAATACCATATGATTGTCTGTTTACAATAATATAAAATAAGGGGAAGTTAAAATATAACTTTAATTTACACTATTACTTTTTGAAAACTATTAGGAAAACCATTTTTATCATTTTGGACGTTTTTAAATATGTTTTAAGTTTTAGTGGAGGAACCTCTATAAATTTTTTGATAAAAATTCGATCATGTATGATCGATAAAGGAATCATTTTTAAGAAAATAATGAAGAATTTTATACGAATGATAGATTGACCGTGATTAAATATCCAGTAGGTAAACTATAAGACATTCTGGAATAAAAAGTGTTGAATTTGGCCGTACAGTCGTTCAGCTATTATCGAAATCATTTCCCGTGACCGTCGGAGTCGTTGTTTAAAAAGAAATAAATGCCCTTTAGAATGTTAGAAGACACAGTCCCTTGAACCATTGTTACGACCATTAAAGGAATGACTAAGACATTTAGGTTTTGTAAATATGTCCCTTATTCCTAATGCACTATGGTTGATTGTGCAGTCAAAAAGTTTTCGATACTAAATTTTTCATGCACGACAATTGAACGACAGGTCGTAATCATAGGTAACACGGCGCTACCAGAGCCTTTTCGTCCAGGATTTGCAATATAAACTTTATTACAGTATCTTTAAGTCCATCTTCGGTTATCTGGCGAATTGAAAATAAATGATTTGAAACTAAGTACGTACATAAAATTATTGTCCAGTACTATTGTATGAATCAATTATATAATTTCTTTCTTTCTTTGGCATTGTGTCATAAGCTTGTAAGTTTGTTTAAATGGATAATAACCCTTGATGTGCCATTAGAAAACTGGATAAAAATATACCTGTATGAATAGTTAATATAACAGGAATATATAACACGCTAAGAATGTCTAAAGTTTTTAAAAGTAACAAATAAAGGCAAATAAAATTAAGGTAGTTAAGTAAAAATTGTTACTTCGTAATTAACTAGTAAATAAATAATATTTTGTTACTTCAAACATCAACTACAGTATTTGTTATATGAAATATTATGAACATAATTAGTTTTCTCTTCGACAGTATTGTGGTTTGTTTGCCTTTAAGGAACAGTTTGTTAAGGCGCCCACGCACTGTCATGTGTTATTTTCCCACGTTTACCTATTTATGCATAGGTAAAGGCGTCCTAATACTCTTGTGGTCTCTTTCATAACTGTGTCCCTAGAAAGGGACAGACGTTCATTCTATGTACGATTCATATGCGGTCATCGTGACCGTGGCCCGTTTTTGTATGCGTGTCTTTCCTCCAGAACACACTTTGCATTTGGAACCTCGAATTATAATGGTATTTTAAGTGAGTAACATAATATGTTATTCCATCGACTAACAACAAATAACCAATTTTAGAAAATAAACATTCCATATTTTTAAGAACTGTTTATTAAAAAATTCGACTGGGTTGAATTGATTGGGTTTGCATTTGGCAAACACGCAGAGGGTACCGAGTTGGTTTCCCTGTCAGTAAGAAATTTGATTAGTAAATTGTAATTACTATTCTAGGTCTGGGTGTTTATTTTCCTTCTCGTCTTTGTGTTCAAGACATCCATGACAAAGGGAATCCAACTGTTTAGCTACGAACATAGAGTAAGTATTATTTGATCGAATGCCATGCAGCGTGCTTTAAAAAAAATCTTCATTTAAAAATCGGTTATGAAAATGCAGTCTGTTCTCGACTTCTCGTGCAATAATAATATATTCTGGAAACAATGTAGCCGTTGGGTTGAAATGGAACACAATTGACGGGCAGTTTATCGATTCGCTTATCAGTAATATCGACTATTCGATTAAAATTAAGTGGGTCGACATTCGCACAATGTACACGCATTTATACTTCGAGCGATTTCTATTTGAATCTGACAGGTCCGAGGCGCGCCGCGCCGGTTTAAAAATTGTAATTGCATGTTGCCAAGTGCATTTCATTCGAGCTTATTCAGTTACGGCGGTCTTTTATTGAATGTTTTATTGATGTGGATACATTCCAGTAACAGAATAATCTGACTTTTTCTAATTTTCTTCTCGAATTTGCATTTTATTGTGATTCACGTTATATTATACGGTTTCGTGCAATCGAATTCCGATTGGGGTGATCAGGGTCACATTCCATTGTAATAATAAACCTGGATAGGTAAAATTCTGCGGCATTATCACGGTTAGAACCCTGTGGGAATCATTTAATAGCAGGTGGGCTGCATCAGACGTTTTAATCTATAGCATGTCCGGTTGCTGGTTTTGTTAGATAAAAAATAAACTAAATAAATTACACCTTATTCGAGTTGCACGCGGACGAAAATAACAGTTAAAATAACCGTGTGTCATCATCGCCACAACCATTTTTTCCCACCTGTTTTTGTACCAGTTGGTATTACGCCAGATGTTTTGATAAATCATTATAGAGTACATATACGTCAAATGGTCAATATAAACGTTGTCCAAATAAATAGAGCCAGGTACTACTGGCTCTAATTGTTCATAATTATGTGTCTTAAACTTTAGTTCGCCTGACTGTTTGTGTACAAGTCTCTTTAAAAAGTTTCTGTAAGAAATGTAGTGATTTTGGTGGGAAAATTAAGTAAAAAATACGAGTAAATGTGGTGATGAGGTGATGATGTACGCTATTTTCTCCTAAAAAATGACGGAGGATATAGATAGATGTATAATAACTTTTTGATTTATGAAATATATGAACAAGTAGCACTCGAAAATATACTGATAAATAACATAATATTAAAGATGTGAGGAGCCGAAATATTTTGGCCATCTAACAATTTAACCACTTGATTAGATCATTAGGGAAACGCTATAACATTTTAGAGACAAGTCAGGCATGTTTAACAAGGGTCAATTGTGGGTACATTCATATCTAGTGTATAAACAAACAAATACCTCAAGTATGGAATCTTAAATGAGTAGGTATATACATACACTTTTATTTTGGAAGGTAACGAAAGAAGTAATTTTAATATGTAGGAAGGAGTAGGATCTGTGAATACGACAGTCGTAAAATACGCTTTGATCTTTTGCTGGTATGGCTATTCTAATAGGTGTAAAATAAAATTGCTTAAAGGTTTTTTTCGTTTAAATATAGCAAACGAGCATGCAGTTCACCTGATGGTAGGTAATTGGTCACTGTTTCCTTTAGATATGAGTAATAATCTCTAAGTGCGACTGAATTGTAAGGTCGAACTACAGGAGTTCCACCACCTACCAAACTAAAAAAACTGTTTTTAAGTTAATTTCAGTGTAAATACGTATGAATATTTTAGTCTTAATCTATTTATCAACTAAATTTTAAACTTTTACACACGTTCATTGAAAATTTTTCAAGTAGTTCTTGTTAAATTATTTTCTGGATAAAAATTTCAAATTCCCGGATTAGTCATTTCCTGGATCGCAGTTTACGATAAGTTACTCTTACGTGTCCTCTTAGGCACGCTGACTTCACGCCTCATCACCACTATACGATAACCGATCACGCCACGCCGTATGATGGCAATAAAATTATTTTCGTAGGTTGTTCACAGTGGTCATTGTTCCCGGTTAAATTAATATTCTAACGGTGGTTTACCGACTGATACGGGCTTTACTGATCTAAAGTATTTTGTAAGTATTTCGTTTATGTTAACCTGCATAAAATTCAAGCTATTTGTAAATCTATTTAAAGTAAATATTTTATAATCCGTACCTACTCAATTTCAAAATAATTTTAGCAATATTTGAATATTATTATACAGTATTTTCCGTCCTGAACATTTTATCCTTTGGAGTGTGGTGACACAGAAAGGTACACGTAGACTCCAGGTCAAATATTAAATAGTTTCTGGAAATAGGCACATATTTAAGCTAGCAGAACATTCGACAAAGGGCATCCTTAAGATCTTCGTAGTTGTAGCTTGATTAATAATAGCTTTAACAATTCGGGAAGCTTTAAGCAGATGACTTAAGTCTAAGTTAATTTAGTTTAAGAAATATTACGAGATCATGATATTAGTCCTAGAAGGGGAATTGCTAATACTTTACGCTCATGGAGAAATATTTGTGGAGTGGTAAAGAAATAAAAATATCTCGAAACTTATCTAATACAAAACTCGATATATCTTTGGGAGATGAGCAGTCGTATTAAAAAACTTTTTAACTAAAAATAGAACCGACTTCAAGATGAACTAAAAA
>DWNR01001865.1:0-14145 GCA_018250455.1 Polygonus leo | reverse complement strand
TCTAGGTACAGTAGTTTCGACTGTGCGTTGATATGTCAGTCAGTTAATCAGTTTTGCCTTTTATATATATAGATGTAAATGAAATAAACCAATATCTTATTTACGAGAGAGGTACCATAACAATAGCGACATTTGACTGCATAAATATAAACTGTTTATATTAATGAATCAACATAATTATAATAATATTTCAGGTTGCAATCATCCAAGCAATTGTTGAATTTGATCAATAAGAACTTCGGGACCCTGGCGTTCTGCAAGCGGTGGCTGGAGCGCGCGGGCGCGTCGCGCTACGCGATGGCGCTCAAGGACCTGTGCGACAAGGGCGTGGTGGACGCCTATCCACCGCTCTGTGACGTCAAGGGATGCTACACCGCGCAGTTCGAACACACCATCCTCTTGCGCCCCACCTGCAAGGAAGTCATATCCCGTGGTGACGACTATTAGCGGCGACCGGCTGGGGGCTAATTTCACTTATCAGCTTCACACTGAACCTCTGGTCACTTATGCAGCTCGAAGCTATTGTCGCAGTGGGACACTGGAACCGGTGATGGTTGTACTGGCCATCCAGCTCCTCAACTCGACCGATGCTGGGTAATTGACTAATCTAGTTATACTCGTTGAAATAGGGTTGAGAAATAAGCATCTCGTAGTACACTGGGACATATGTATGTACTATAGTGCAATTAGTGGAAATATTTTCTTACACCTTTACTGAAAAAGTGTTGAGGAAAGTTCTTTTGTTTGGTAAATGATGTTGTTACAGCTATAAAGATGATTTAACAACATCATCAATTGACAATGATAAAATATATAGTGATAAAAGCAAAGCAATACTATGCCTTATATTTGTACTCTTGATAACTGATAAGCTGAATAAATGTAATTAATACCCCTAACTTAGTGTTAACGCTATAGAAATAGCATTTTATCATTCACTTTTTGTTTGTTGCTAATATATTGCAAATACTTCATCTCTGATGACCACTGTAGCCATTGTTATCATATATTTTAACATTAAAGGTTTTGGTTTGATGCAACTCAAGTTATCAATACTAACTTAGATCGTAATATTTTTTATTTTATAAGCCTGCAACATCAAACTATATTTCTCATTTATAGGCGAAATGTAGTTGAATTAGTTATCAAATGCTACTGGTTTGCACCAGCACAACACTAATCTTTCAGTTTCAGTCCCTATTAAAATTAATAATGGAAGAATTATGTCTGCAGCGATGCCTGACCTTAAAATAACCCGTGGTCCCATTTGTGGGATCCTGAAAAAACTTTATAACGTCGTCCCTCCTTTATCTGCATTTAAATTGCAACTGTGTATATTGTATACTACTCACACAATCGCATTAAAAGATCCGTGCAAAACTAATGAGAAATATAGCTTGCAGAGTTTAGTACCACTTGGGCACACTTTTACATTTTTATAAATAAAAGACCTTTAATTCGGCAGTCCATGAAGTCTTTAAAAGTTTTTATTTTACACTTAAAAAGTAGACGTTAAAATGGCGATATATTCAAACGACATGGACGAGTAATGAAATATTTTTTATTTTACATTTTTGTACGTCAAATCGACGTATGCTACTGTTATTTTTTAAGATAAACGGTACTTACTCCCAATGAGTTTGTTTTATAAAATAAACGATTGAAAATAAAAGCCTCCAACTAATATGCTTGTTTTTCTTTGATATATACTCCATTCATATATAATATAAAATTGTAATCGAAAATTTGTAAAATATTTTATTTTACAAGGTGTATTTCAACCCTGAAGATCAAGTCTTCATCAATGTATATAAAAAACAATTTATTAATGTCATAGTGCACATTTTTCTTATTTGATATTATTCAAGTATTTATTTTATATATGTACACTCAAATAAACTTTTTGCACTGTATTGCGCTTGTTACAGATGTGTTTCAAATAAAAATAAAACAAAAATTTTAGTAGTTTATTTTTATTATTTTAATCAATAAATCTTTACATTAAAAGAGCACTATGTTTTCAAATGACAATCGATTTATTACTTTTTACTTTAATTTGCTATGTTAATCATAACATTATGCGAATAACATGTGGTCATAGAAAAGTATAAAATTGAATTGTGTAACTGAATAGATATACAAATTACTAGTTTAACATTTTCCACTACAAATACTAAATCTACTTTGTAATAATATACACAATAATCATTTGTGATCCCGAGAACTACCTATATGACAAATAATCATCTCTTGGGTAATGTTCAAATCTTAATTGGTATATTAGATTGTAATTCCACAGCATACTTTTTTCCAACATCGGCAAAATTACAATTCTAGTGCACACATATTATATCAAATGTAAAATAGTATACAAAATTTAACATCCTGGTCACCATGGAATCTTTCCGCAATAATGAGGGTAGAACTCCACTACACTGCCCTGTTTTAATGTCGATTTTTACTTAAGAAAATTTGTACTATGTTATACTGTAAAGTTTTTAAAAAGAGACGAGGCATTAGTCAAGCCTTCCAAATCGGAAATTGTAAGCATAAAGCTTGGCATACTATAATTTATTTTTTGATTATTAACATATTATTATCAACATACTTAAATTATTACATAATTTAATTACTTAATGTGAAACCTGATGTTTGTCTCAATGAATTATATTGGGCTTTGATGTGGCCTCAATTCCAAATCTGCTAACATCAAATCTTACTTCAAACCCTTAGCTAGATTCTAAATATATTGTATAATTATTAGTCATTTATCTACCTAGTAAGCACAGTACTATAGATAAAGTAACATAATATGAAACATTGATAAGTAATGAAGAATCGAAACAAATAAACTTTATATTTTGGTATTAATAGTATGAAAAATAGAACCAAAATGAATTAGTTTTGCTACGTGATTGTAATAAATATCGTTAGACGAAGAAAATAATAGACATGATATTAAAATTAAATAAATATGCAATTTAAAATACTTTACACAAAAATAATGCTGAACTGATTGCCCAGAAAAAAGTTATAAATTGTGTTTAAAGTAAAAAACCAATTAGCACCAATCATCAATAATTTGAAATAAAATGATCAATTCATCGGATCCTTTTTATTGCAGAGTCAAATACTGTTTGGTAAATATTATTCCCAGTGTTATGAAGTATCTTGGAAAAATGTTATATGTATAACTCATTCTCAAATTCATTAGAGAATACTACAATAGTTAATAATTAATTATAAAATATTAACCATAGTTGACTGTATAACACAAGGGCATTCACAACAGAAACACTATGAAAATAGTGTTTATAAATTAGTAGTAGTAGGATTTATAAATAAGGATATTAAACGTAAACAATAAAATGTTTATATGTATTTTTCTATTTAAATGCTTATGTGAAAACGAAGGCATTCAAATATTTATCTTCAACATTACCTCAACAGTGATAATCTCATTTAATTTCCAAAATCTCTTGAATTTTCTGTCTCACAATCATGAGTACATTTTTATAATTTTCTTACACAAATAATGAAAATGACTAGACTATTTAATTTAAATGGAAGTCACTATTATTTATTAAATCCTAAATGGTTAAGTACAATATTTTTCAAATATATTTATCAAAGATCTACAAAAACGTTACTGGGGCAACTGTTTAAAAAATTGTAATAGACAAATAATGCAGACATTATAATTGATAATCATGCTAAAACAATCTACATATCCCTTATACCAAAGTGGTAAAGTATCACAGAAATTAAACATATCTAGCTATAACTAACATGACATCTAATATCTCATAGCTACACATCAGAAATTGGTCAATGTGTATGTTACTAAGAGAAAGAAAGACATCGTTCGGAATACTCAGGCAATACTTAAAGCTTACCTAAGTAATAAGAAAGTACATCAACCTCATGTCATAAATTAGGCCATGTTCAACACATAATTTAATTCATAAATATAACATTCACATTGTTAGTGAAATCCTTTAAGATCTGGTTATATAAATAACATTACCTATTTTAGCTTCATTTATCAACGAATTAACATGATTTACTCTAATATTTAAAATTAAAAAGAACAAATCAGTACTGCATTTCCGAAGCATCGCCATTAGTAGTGATTTCACGGGACCAATTGTAGATAGACTGCAGTGGAACATGGAGCAACTCCACCAAGTGTCTATAATTTGGCTCTGAAATCAGTTCAAAGGTTTAAGATCCACATTTTTATACTGATCATGTGCATTATTAACGTACAATTCTGAAATTACCGCTGAAAATTGGGTTTTACTTTCCAAGATTTATTGATAATTATTTAAAAAGAAATGTGATTCAATGAAAATAAATTATTATGGTATTACATTTTTTTACATTACTGTATTTACAATTAATATTTAAGGGAAATGTGAATTTAATAAGAATATACGTACCATTTTCAGGATTTATAAATCCTCTTCGTATCAGGAAGTCAATCAATACGGGAGCGCTCGTGGTTTTAAATTGAGGCGTAAGAGCTCTCTGTACACACTCTTCAGCAGTCAACAACTCAAAGCTTTCTACCTCGCCGTCAGCATTTTGTGGGACAAAGTCTAGTGGAAGTTCCAAGTCATACACATACTCCGTATTAGGAAACAAACCTCGTTCGCTCTCGAAATAAAAGCTGAAAAATTAAGAGCATGCAGTATTAAAAAACTGGGCAAGTACGAGTTATACATGAGTGGAAGGCATTACGAGTGTTTCTATAAATCTGATACGAAGAACAATGCGTGAAATTGACTCCCAGAACAATACAACAACTCCCAGAAATAGATTTATTTTAATACCCGGAACTTATAGTTTTCTTCTAATCAACAAACTTAGAGTAAAGATTTATTAGTTCTTTCTAAATTTTAGGCTAAGCTGATTAATAGATAAGGCAGACAAAACACAATAAGATTATTAGCGGCCCGTTGTGTCATTCGAAATCCTAAGTTCCGTTGTGTCTGTATAAAATTTACCGAAGCTGCATAACTTCAGTAAATTTTTATATAAAATACGTATGTAATCTAAATGTATTAGTCTCGGAGAAGGCACCAGGTATTAGCTTAGTGGCACGCGTCTTTGACTTTCCAAAGAAAATGCAGGAAATGTATGTATATGTAGAAATTGCTATCACTTGCTTTTTAGAGAAAAAACCAAGGTGCAGACATCTACTCGCCTATAATTATTTAAAGAAAAAAAAATACAAATTGAGAACCTTTTTGAAGTGGGTTTTTAAAGGTGTGTATTATATACCAACTTGCTCTTGGATTGACTGGTCTGTGTCTAGTGCCAGACCAGGTCAAAGGAGAACCTGTACCTAGTGTATGATCTATTGAAAATCGAAGATCTACTATGCAACAACCGCTTCTATTAAAGTGACCCCCAACCTGTAGTCCCTATTACTTGCTTACATTTACCAAGAGATCAAAGGAATCATTGTCTGCGTTTATAATTTATGACTTCCACTCAAGTTAAATTGAAATTACAAACAACATTAAATGTAGACAGACCTAACACATCCAGCCGGTACAAGCTTTTTCACTAGCTCTCCAACAACGGATGCCTCTTCAGCTGCTTCCTTTACGGCAGTCTCCAGGATGCCATAACCAACAGCTAAACCACCACTTACAAAACAATCCCACTTCCCTGAAATATAAAGATTTGATATTTTATGATATAAACAGGATTGAATTATAAACATTAACACTTATTAACATTATGTGAAAATAGCAAATGAAGATGCAGTCCACCTGATGGTAAGTGGTCACTGAAGCCAATAGACATTTGTAATTAACCAAATTTTATTGAATTGTAAATGTGGTTAACCACAAATGTGTTCTACTGTAACCCCTGAGGACTAAAATGTTCACGACTTTGTAAAGACATATACACAACTTGCTTTATGGAGATTGTGAAGGTTGCACTAGGACTTCCCCTTTGAACTGTACAAGTTCTACTACCTGACAATCGCTACCATTGATGATGGGTATTCCTATGCATCTGTCAGGATTACAGGACACTAAAATTACTCAATGTCATAAATCCTCTAAAAGTATAATTATAATTACCAGGCCAAGTCTGTTTTGTAAAGCTACGTTGCTGTAACCAGATGCAAAGTCCTTTCGATGGGTGGATTAGGTATCCAGTAACACTGACACCATAATTACGAATGCCAAACAGACAAACAGCACTTCTGTCCATTTCCAAAAGACTCTCATGGTAAAACGGTGTACTAACTTCGAAGCACTGCAAAACCAGAATGTTTATATCATTTGAAAGCAGAAAAGATTCGGTATCAATAAAAAGACCTTAATATTGCTTAAAGTACATTGTATCACAAAAATACAAGTAATACATTATGGTATCATCAAATTGATTGTGTGCTGTCTGAAGGAAGTGTCAAGAGTCTCCGAAATTGGCGTGTTTGGATGAGGAGAGTTATGAAAGTGGAAGAAGCTAGGCAAGTATGTCAAAACCGTGCCATTTGGCACTCGATACTGTCTGCCTACCCCGTTAGGGATTTCGCGTGAAGATGTGTGTGTGTGTGTGTATCATTTGTAAAACATAATTTTAGTTTAATATCTGCTGTACCAAAAGTACAACAGCCTGTTGTATGTACTTGTGTCAGTAGGGTTCCTGAATTTCTAGACAATAAAGAAAATAATGTCAAAAAATAAATGACATGTTTACAAATCCATACTTGCCCAATGTAGTGGACTAAATTCGATTGTTTTTCATTTTAAGAGATCTGTGCTCAGCAATATGTTGACAATGCCAATGAAACATCATAAAAGAATATAGAAGGTAGAAGGATGAAATATTACTTGACAGCTCTTATATGAAAAGTAAGATAATTTAGTGGAAACTAAAGTACTTTCATATTTTTCTTAAGTTACTCATATTTTAATATTTTGAAAAAGAAAAATACCTCATCTCTCCAACCCTTAAGGGCACATATTTCATCATCTTTCCTTAACTTCTGCAAAACCTCTGCCACTTTTATTGTTCTCTCTTGATAGTCTCGGAATGCTGGGTTTAATTCTACATATTTCCCTGCTACTCGAAAAACCTATATTATGCATAAATTAACTCATTAATTGATATCATATCTAAGATAACACAGGTATACTGGTCGTCAAAAACACATCTAACCTCATGTAAAGAAATGACTCCAAATTCACTAGATATTTTTATCTTGTGGGAAATTAAACCAAAGATCAACTATGTGATAAACCGGAAACTTTGTCCAACTTTGCTAAAATATTTGAATATATTTTAAATTAATTTTACTACCAATCAGCACGAGGCCTTTGTGGAGTACTATGATCTACATCCTTCACATTTTGAAAGCACTCCATTCTAAGCAAAGATGGTAACTTATAAATTTGAAATCAATTTATTCAAATTTGATTTCTTGAAATTTTAACTCTATATGGATCTTTCTGTTTCTCTATGTTTGATTACTTCTGGTTAGATGGTGGTGGTTCTTGATATGCTTAATGATATTTTTATGAATTACAAAAAATCTGATTATATAAGTATATTATATAAAAAGCTACATTATCAGCAACTTATCAAATACATTATGCAAATTATTATGAATATTTTATAATACTTATTTAGATTTTATTCTTGTATCAAAGGGATACCTATAATCATGTATTATATTTATTACAAGCCATATATACAGATGGTAAGCCTCATTGCATAACAAATGAGTCTGAAGTACATGAAAATCATATAAATTTTACTAACAATGATTATTTTGACATACACATGTAGACATTGCTTCTTTCTAAATAGCAGTTCAAAAATGGAGAAAAACATACCTCAGGAAATCTATGCAAATATTTTAACACATCGGGACGTATCAGGCCCACTTGGTGACCGGCTACTATGAATGGTTTACAAATGCCTTGATGTAGACCTTCAACAAAACAATAATTATAAAACGTTTCACTTTTGCCATATAATAACTACGATTAAACCTATATTTACCTGATAGATAGAAACAATTAAATTTTCTTGCTAGTTTTGTTAATTCGGAAACATTATTTAATAACGCTGAATTCATGTTTTTCATAATTTATTACACGCAAATCGTTTTATAAAGAAAACAAACGTTTTTGTGTTCCACTTCCAATCAAACAATTCAGTGTTACTAGCTGTCAAAATGGATCCAGATCGTAGTCGCATAGATAATAAAGGTACTATAATATCTTAACCCTCAGGGGCCACAACCTCAGGCAATTCAACCGAACTTGAGGCTGATTACTTATATACATGGGCTGCAAAGACCACTTACCAGCCTTCAGATCACTTCATGTAATAAAAAAGATACTTAACTGAACTAAATGAGACAAAATTCCGTCCACAACTTTTATACAATTGTAATTGTAAAGTGACTGACTATTCTACGTAAAAATAACAAGCGATATTAATTTAACTTAATAAATTACATAGTTTAACTTTAATAGGATTAGATAAAAAAACTGGATTTTGAAGTGGTTTTGAAGCTTCAAACCAGTATATAAGTGTATAATCTATGCTTCAAACCTCTAAATAATAAAAACTAAAACTAACATCTGTGATCAGTGTTGCCAACCCTCCTGTTTTAACAGTAGATTTACTGTTTTCACATTGATGCCCCTGTTTTCTATTTCATTCCTATTTTTACTGTTTTTCAATTAACGTGTATCGCCACCTATTACACTAACCTAACCATTAACCACTATGTAATAAAACAAATTACGCAACAGAATATCAAAATTACAACAATAAAAAGTGCATTACACATTCAATCTAAAATGACCGATTGCTACTCACTTGAATTCTCATAAAAGCACATGAAGATAGTTAACACAAATATGTATGATTTTAAAAAGGAAAATGAGACTGAAAGTATTGAAGATGAGGTAATTGAGGATGAAAGTGGAATATTTTCTTTGATTTTTGTTTTTTATTATGTGATCAATATTATAATATAACAATGTATGTAAGTTTTCATAACCAATAAATAAAAGTAAGTGATTGTTTTAATTATAAAACAATCACTTACTTTTAAATCTGCATTTTTACTTTACCTACTGTTTTCTCCTGTTTTTTTTTTAGTGAACTGTTGTATTTTACTTTCTTGGGGTTGGCAACACTGTCTGTGATTGACATAAGTCAATCAATTTGCTTGCTTATTCTTGCGTCTTCTTGATGTATTTATTTGTTTGCTAGCTTCATATAATTTTATTTGTGTGTATTGTATCAATTATTCACAAAAGTATGCAAGGTTTAATAAATCTTTGTTAATAGTATTGTAAAACGCCTTGAATTTTAAAAACCTTTAGTACTTTCAATAATTATTATTTTTAGATTAGATACCTACCTTATAATTTACAATGTCTACAGAAAATTTAAGTGTTCTGAGTGATATCGCACCCACCTTTCGACCGTATGTTCAGAACATATATCAAGACTTAGAGCTTGGTAAACACATTCAAATATATTTCACTCATAAATCATTAAATCCTTTATTTCTTTAAATCATAATTTTACATTGTTTTTGTACAGGATTGTGTAAAACTAAAGTGGACTTGGAAAGAATGGGATGCTCAGATGAGAATGAAACACAGTTTCGAATAGTTCTTCCATATTGTTCCAAAAAATTGAAATGGGATGTAATATTTGATGCTTCTGTGCCTTGGTTCGCTCCGGATTTTAAATTTGATGATGAATCCTTTCTAAACAATGTTGATGATGAATGCTTTCTCAAATATGTACCCAGCTTATTGACATGGGATGCAAATGATCCAAAATCACTCAGTCAAGTTATATCAGAAATGATAAATTTGTATAAACTGCACCAGGTGATACAAATTCTTAGTATCTTTCAAAGTCAATTATAATATAACTATTAATCAATAATGTGATGTGCTTCATTACAAATATTGCTTTTGAAATTGTTCTATACATGGAAGTTATACAAGCTGTATAATATTTATATATTGTTTGTACAATTCTTTAAGGTAAAAAAATTAAGTGAAGATGAAAGTTCACGAGCTTATTTTGAATACAGTGCTTTATTGGGTAATGCACTAACCACTGAACAAGACATTGAAGTGTGGGTCACAGGACATCTGGTTGAATTTCTGATTAAACTGAAAGTTGATACTTCAAGATTACCAGAATTGTACAATGAAGGGTAAGATTTACTTACTATAGACAAACAATAGTATTTTTAAAGTATAGCAATTATTGAACAACTAATTACAGCTAACTAAAATAACAATATTTTATTCAGTACCCGCTTTTTTATATTTTCAGAATTGCACAAAATCCTGGGATAGATACAGCGCTTCTGTTGGTCCGATATCCCAATTCTACAAATGCTGAACTTATATTATCACCATTTCTAACCAAAGTCCTCGGAAACATTAATTTACCAATGTATGAATGAGTTTTCACTTTTTTATTTCAACTTTAGAGTTATCAAATGTTAGACATGTCAAAATTAAGAATTTAATTCCATTGCAAAGAACTATGTTCATCACCCAGGCCAGGTACAACTAGTATAGTTCGACCGGGGAGGTACCACCGCCACTCTCATAATCACATGAGAAGAAATTATTGTGTTTGGGTTTGGAGATGCGTGGTTGCCGGCTATACTTATACACAAGGCGAACATCTCAGTCCTCACGGGAAGCAAAGCATCTGTGATCAAACTTAGTATGATTTAATTGTGCTTGGGGATGATTACTGATGTTTATTGGCAGCAGTGACCACTTATCATCAGGTGGACTACATGCGTGTTTGCTACCTGTACATGGGCGGATCCAAGGGGTGGTCATGGGGGTCATGACCCCCCCCTTGGCTGGGCCCAGGACCTTAGTGGACCACTAAATAAAATTGTTAAAAGGTATTTTTAAGTAGGTACTTATGTACATACTGTACTTACATTTATTAATAAAATAACTTTACTTGTATCTATTATCAAAATTAAATTATAACTTCTTGTGACTTGACCACGACTACGTGACCCCCCCCCTGGCGCCAAAGCTGGATCCGCCCTTGTACCTATATATGATAAAAAAAAACAAACCATTTTATGCTTGCTGGCGTCAGATGCCTTTGTTTAAGTGTAAATGGTAAATATCTTTGTCTACTATATCTCCATAACCCTCGGGCTACTTCTATAGACTACTTATTTTTCTCTGTAACAGCGAACACATAAATGGGCTCATTGTTTAGTAACCTAAATTATTATTATATGTGATTTACATGTACAAAAAACAAAAGGTTTTTGGAGAATCCAGCAATGTTCAGAATAATAATGGAAGTCCAACGTGGAGTCTTTTTCACATTTACATAATAAGTAATCGTAACTATTGCTCGCACCATTATTTTCTTATTACAAGAAGTATGTTTGAGTTTATATATGAGCAGTTTTATAATCCTCTAAGCCAGCGGCCGCACGCGGCCCGCGGACGTCTTACTTGCGGCCCGTGAATGTTTTGTGTATAAGTTATAAATATCAAAATAAATGCATTAATTGATGAGTAAGCACGTCTGTAAGGCTGGATCCACAATATAAGATCGATCATGGTTCGTTAGCGGTCCGATCTCGGTCTGGTAAAATATTATTAAATGAAAAACAATGTGGAATAATTGGTCTTCTAGGGTTCGTATCATAAGTGCGCCTTAGTTTATTTTTGCCACCTTGCCTGCCAAAAGGTTGCCGACCGCTGCTCTAAGCTAAGCCAAAGTATTTAAGAGCTGACAAGAAAGACTTAAACTTTCTTAACTATACCGTGACAAATATTATGTAACAAATTTACTTTCAGGATGCATCAATCGGGAGTCTTAATGGACTATGTTCCAATGGTCACTGAACTTCTTAATAATAAGGTACTTCCTCACTCATCAAATACCTGCACAAAATAAAATAATCATGTTGTTAACATTGAGGAAATGGCTTTCTCGATATCTATTTTTATTTTAACCAAACCAATGAGAAGTCATGCCTTATTTGGGGAAGTGATTAAAAGGCAGTTTATTGCATTTTACAGATTCAAGATATTTTAAATAATGACAGGTTAAAGCGAGAACTATTGGCACAACTCATTGTCAAATATGAAGGGGCAGTGTTAGAACATGATGCTAATAGTGCAGCTTTTCTCTTCGAAATGAAAGATTTTCATTGGATCTTACAAATAGATATAGGTAAGGAATACAAAATACTTATAATATGTGAAACATTTTATTGTTTTATTACTATTTACTTAAAGTATATTCCAAAAATGTTAATTGTAAAGTTAATATAATTTCAGGTATAAGATTTCCCGAAAATCTACCAGTTTTGACTCTAAGGTCTGTATACCACATTAGCAAAGGCAAACCTAAATTTAAAGTATTAACAGGATGCCCATACAATAACTTTGAAATGTATATTGAACAACAAGTACTGATTTTTAAAAATGATTGTAAAGGATTTTCTTCAAATAATCAAGTTGTAAATTTAGAATCATAAGTAGACTGCCCAAATACATCCAGTTATCCATGCCCATTTTTATCGTATAAATTATGCCAGGAAAAAGTTATATGTTAATGTTGTCAAAATCCTCACAATAAAATATAATATATTTTTTAATTATTACATTACTACTGTCTATGAAGCATTTTACCTTATCTAATTAAGTTGTAATTTTCATTAAAATTTGAATACTCATATTGTGTATTATTTAAACAAGTGCATCAACCCCTATGCAAATAATGGTTTTCTATCCACTATTATATTCCAAATAAAACATGGCACTGTGACAAGGTAAAGCGCCTTTCTTTACACTAAACTAGTCTAGGAACTCAATGAAGATACTTTTTTTTAAATTTTTATTTAACATTAATTGTTGTCTCAATTATTGTTTCAATAGAAAAGAACTTAGAAATTCAAAACAAATGTTCATTATTTTATTTGCTGTTTTATTAAATACTGCAATATAGTTAACATAATTATCGATATGGTTAACATTTCAATATGCAACTGCTGATTGACTCATGCAATTCTAATTAAAAAATGAACACTAGTTAACTTTTAATTTATGCTAAGTTTCTTCTAATTCAATGAGTTACATAAATAAAATCATAACACTAACTACATAATGCCATCATTTACATTAAATAATTAAAATCACAAAGAGTTTCTGCAGTGACAAATGTTGTCGACGGAAGAACCCCACATCAACATTAATTTGGATTTCAGTTTCAGTGTACAAAATAAACAATTTTAAAAGGTTTCATACTTAAGATGAATATTTGCTACAATAAAAATATTTAGTTAGTCAGCTTTGTGTTTTCTTTGCTTCCAAGCAATTCATAGCGGTATCTCATGTACATAACTTTCATTCTATCCCAGGCATTATCAAAATTGTCAAGAGCCGGCCTGACATCAAGCAGAGCAAATTGAAACTTGTTGTCAACTTCACCACCGTCGTAATAATCGATAACATAGCGAACATCTTTGCCACATCTATCAACAATCCAATCATGGCGATCAAAAGGAAGTTCATATCTGAAAGTATAATGTTTTTTTAGTAGCAGTAGTTAACTTAAAATATTTTATGTAATCAATACTCATAATTAAAAGCAAAACTAGTCAATATTTTTGCTGGATGTCATGTTCCAATACATATTACAGGTAAAAAATACAAGCATACAAAACTTTCCTATTTTATAAAGTAACTTTTAATATAGAAATAATAAGCCATTAACATACCCAAGCCAAGATCGAATTCTGGCCCTCGGACTATATTGGGTAGCCTTTCCTCCAAAGCTTTTAAGCCTTGGATGTCCACATTCTTTTGCATGCAATGCTTCCCATTTCAAAACTTCCTGCCATGCCTGAAATTTATTATAACAGGTGATATGATTTTTTTAAAAATACAATTTATTTCTATTTTTAACAATTATAAATACACTAGTGGACCCGGCAAACGTTGTTCTGCCATACAAATTATAAATTTCAACCCTTTTTCAATAAAAAACGTAACACGTTTCCATCATTTACGTTAAAGAATATTTATGCAAAATTTGAAGTAGATTGGACCAAGGAATCACGTTATCCCATAC
>DWNR01001864.1:0-14145 GCA_018250455.1 Polygonus leo | reverse complement strand
CGCGGGGCCGGCGGGCCGCGCGCCCCGCGCCCGCGACATGCTCCGGGTCAGCGACAGGAACGCCTGCGGACCATTACACGTAACACGTCATAGATACCCAGTAGTATCCGTATACCTAATATACGGTAGTCTCGATTATCCGGACCTCCGTTATACGGATTCCCGATTGTCCGGACTATTTACTGCGATCAAATGTGAAAGTAATTTTTAAACAAATTATACATTACTTGCTATCAAATCTGCGTCGCACACGTTTTAAATGAATCGAACCTCTCACATTTTTACTTACACACTCGATTCGATTACGCAATCTTAAAACACGCGACATACTCTTCGGAGATTTTGTCAACGGAAAAAGCACACGCAACAGAATTGCGCATTTTATTAGTGTGCAAAATATACTGTTTTTCTCATATACTTAAATAACCGGATATTTCCAACAACCTTGTCCGGATAATCGAGTTTCCAACGTAATAAGAAATACATCACCTCGTCCTAGCTCACGTGCCCGTTGACATTTGAGGACTGTGTGAACTCGCGAGTCCGAGCTAATCTTGGGAGATCAAAAACTCCATGCTCAATTCTTATTATAAAAATTATCTCCCACATCATAAATGGTTTTTATTTCTTTACTTCTCAAAGTTTTTATAATAATTCTAGTATTAATAAACCAGATCATACTTTATTTGACTTTTATATTTTTTAACAATTTAACCCCTGCCATTATATATTTCAATAGATTTTATTCAATAAAATATAATTTAAAATACAACTAACGAGGACATGCAAGTAATGAGACAAACGTTTATTTTGCAAATTCGTATATTTCTTGCTTACCTTTCCAGTATAAAGTGGTGGTGCCTGATTATACATTGCGTACATACAGATCAATATTTCGAACTAAATACTATCCTACAGGATAACTAGCCACGTACAACACCGAGTATTACATTTCCACCGAAAACTATTTTAGTATTGTATAAAATACAAATGTTTCTTTGCTTTACGTTATTCAGTAATAACGTTAGATTGCAAAACATAGTATCTCTCATTGTACCTATTGCAAAAAATATAATCCCTTGTATTTATGACTCACATTTTGAATTTAATTTGTGTGGCCTCGTGTCCGTGTGCCTACATTATTCTTTATTTAGAGAAAAAAAACATAAATCTATTCTTATAAAAACAATAATAAAATACATATTATAGGCAACTATTGTTCATAAAAAATCTTATTATCTTTTACAAAACTCGACACTGAAAATACAAAAATCTAGACGACGTCATCTATCTAGTTTATACAAACTTTAAACTAAATTGCGGTCTGATGCTACAATAAAAATAATTGTACCGCAGTACGTTAGGTTATGAATTGGCAGTCGCTTGCTAATAGAACACACCTCCAATTAACTCTAACATTGAATTAAAAAAATAAAGGCTCGCTGTAAAAGGGAATAGGCACAAAATTTATTTCCATGTGGATTTAATCTCTGGAGATAAATCAGTTTCACTTTTAAAGAAAATAAAGATTCTGTTACCAAAAAATAATTAATTTTATGACCCAAATTAGGTTTATATTTGGTACAAGAATAATACCCATTTAATAATACAATTATTTATAATTTCGTGCATATTCCCTATTACAAGACTTACACATTTTCTCTTGAATTGATGATGAATTATGTTGTAATGTATACAGAAAAGAAAACCTATCTTGGTCTAGACTTTCAAAAAATTATTTTAAAAATAAATCCATTGAATTTATTGTTGACAATTTACAAAATGATTTAATCAGAGTTCATAGTAGAAACCAACGACTTGCATAACTACCACATGTACGAATGATGCACATACACCCGACGATACAAATATATAGACATACATTGAGTAACGATAATCCCTATTATTAAACTATTATACTATATGACGTACTAGCAAAACTACCACTTACACATGAACGTATTGGAGACATCCTGAAGTTATTATGACTACTTGGTTCGAAAAATCGTTGTTCTAATTAAATTACTGAGAATGAAAGTCTCCATCAGATCGGCGATAGAATAAGAACTATCAAAATCGATTGGAAAATATGTATGATGATAAAATTTAATGAACATAATCTCTATGTTCAACAAACTCATTTTGATTAATGAAAATATTAAATGATAACTCAAAATGTAAAATGTACAACAGAATATGAAATGAAATAAAAATATTTTGAGTAAATATTTTTACATAAAGCGTTGAAAAGCCAATTTATAATGAGTATAATAAATAGACAAACATTGTGACAACAATTTCGACGCACTAATATAATAAAATAGACCTTCTTGACCATACTGACTGGAGATGGAAAGTGGAGATTTTACAAGTAAATTTTAAACATTTCTTTACTATTCGATTTATTATTTATCAACAATATGGTCAAGAAGCACAGATTATAGGATAATACAAACAACATTAAATCTAGAGCATAATAATAGTCTTGTGAAGCGATTCTTAGCATCAATACATTTATTACTGTCATATATTTACGAGTATATATTAGGCTTAAAAATTTAAATTCTTGTGAACACTTTAAAAATTCGTGTCTACTTCAAATTGAAATTCTCATTTAAAATATCCTTACATGCCAGTAACAATTGTACAGCGTTCTAAGGAACAAAATCACGTGAGCAGTGCGACATTCACATACTAAGCGCAGTGTTTATAGAAATACATCTAAATAACTATTATGTTTACATATTTTTCATTTATGTAGTTTTAGCGGATGCCTTTTAAAGCGATTAATTTGTGCCAAATGTTATTCCAAAATATAAAATTAAGAAAATATAATTTTAGAAATTTATTTTAAAGCAAGGCTTTTACATTTTATTATTCTTATACTATACTCGTACTACTAATAAGTAAAAATTAAAATTCACGCCATTATTATTTGCAAGCGCGTTTATTGCACATAACACACCACATTGTATGAGTTCAGTATTTCTATAAACATTGCATGTTACGACTCAACGCAGTACACAACACATTTAGCACTTATCATCTAGATAATAAATACATAACCTTACGCCACGCCCTCCGTGCGTACGTAACAACCGTGGCTCCGCCCTTCGTGCAGCATTTACAATGACGTGCCCAGATATTTTAAAGAGATTTTCTGAGCAAAGCCAACAGTTCGTTAGTACAGGAATGAGATTTTTTTATTTTGAGTGAACAAGGATAATCCCCGTTAAATCGACTGATACAATTTTATCAGATCACAATTACACGCGCGGTGCGGAGAAGCTTCGGGGACATCTTTACCGTCGTATCGGCCGTCCGTCGGGTATTCCAAACGATAATATCAAAGTACAAAATAACGTGCAAGCGCAACCGTTTAAAAGTAACAATTATATATTTATAGAATTCTGTTCGCAATGATCCGTCCGTCGCCACTCGACCGGTTCCCGCCACGACCGCGACGACCGCTCCGCCGGATAACGAACACTAATCACTACTTCATCAGGAACAGCATTCAATAAAATACCAGCACCAAAGTGGGCGAATATCATAGTACAATTTACATAGCGTCGCTGCTCGAGCGCAGGGCAGGAGGGGGCGAGCCGGCCGCCGCGGCCTACAGTATGGCGCACTTGATTCTCCTGCGCTTCTTGCCCTTCACGTCGCCGTTGGTCGCGCGGCTCTCGTCCGACTTGCGCGAGCGGATCTCCCGCATCAGGTCAAAGAACACCTGCGGGCACATCGCGCGTCAGCACACACACACACCCACTCCCCGCCCGACACCCCCACACCTCCCCGACTGGCGACACTACTTGATCGTTTTAATGGTTTTATGTAATCGATACTCGTGACAAGCGGTTTTTGGATGCCGATAGTTCGACCGAGTTACCTGGGAAACTTTTAATCTGGCATCCAAAGTCCCCTTATCGAAAGTGTCAGTTACATAATAAAAAAATGACCAAATTCCACGATGACATTAATTTAAAATCATATGCTATACAAGCCTTTGTAATGTCCTTAACATTACTCAAGTTTACATATTTGCGTGAAATGAAATTTTGAAGGAGATCCAAGTTGTGTTACCAATCGCACATTTACCAATTACCTCATTTTTCTGTATTAAGAATCGAGTCTATAAAGAAGTTGGTTTCTCACTGTATATATTTCTATTTCCAAATTTAAATTACTGTTGCATGTTTGAATAAGTCTATAAATGTTCAGTGCGATACTTTAACAGCGTAGGTACAATCTGACCAAGCCAGTACCAAGCAGAGATGTGCGTAAGCTCGCAAGCTCAGTGGGGCATAACACTTTCTTACTGGAAGCTACCCTAAGCCTACCAAAATTACAGAATAGTGTAAGAAAAATGTTATTAATGTTTTTTTTCATAGCTAATCAAATTAATTCGCTCTAGGAATGCTTGTAGGTCATTCAGTAATAAAAGAAAATTCCCTAAAGGTTTTAGCCAAATGGACAAACCGTTTATATTTGTTAACTATTAACTTGTATTTCATTTAATTAACTAATCTACATCTGTGTTATTAATTAAAATGAGAAAAATTCTAAATGGCAATGTAACATGGCAATGTACATGAGTCAGAGGGCATCAATGACACAATAAGTGTCATTCATTTAATTAACAATTAGCGTTTGTTCGGTGGCGACAATTTAGTGAGGTGATCGCAAGATTAGCTCGGACAAACGTTAAACAAATAGTTAAAACAAAATTGTTTTGTGCAAGTTTGCATGTGAGCTTAGGAAAACGAGAATATTGTATAATAAGGTACGAAATCAATTTGAACAATTTGATATCCTCCACGCATATATTTTAAATAAACCCCTCCACATGGCTCTCTCTCCGCTCTGTATGGCTCTGTCGATCCAATCACTTAATTTACTAATATTGAAATTTAGCTTAGTTTTAGCATTATTTTCAAAATTAAAATAATTGTCAAAATTTTGTTCCTGTGTGGGGTAAGTGTAAATACCAATTTAAAGTATTTTCTTCGTATTTAGGTCAATTTTAATAGGAATTTCGTGTGATTGAACTGGCGAGACTATTTGGAAAGCTTATTAACAGCAATAATCTAACATAGTCTCAATAGGTGACACATAAGGACTAAATCTGACACTTTGCCGTCGTATGTGAGGGCAAGGGATAGAACAACTGGCATGAATGAGGACAAAGCAAGATAAGACTGGGAATATTCAAAGGCATGGTTTTATATAAGATCTGTTGTGTAGTCACAATATATGCTAGTATGAATTTATTAGGATAATAGATGTGTACGCCTTTACTAAATGATCCCTGCCACTGACTGCCTAGACATTTATAATTACCCCAAAATAGGATTAAAATGTTATTCAAGATTGAATACATGGCTGCCGGTCCTTACAACATTCTTAATGTACAGAAGTATATTACAAATGCTTGCAGTCCACCTGATGGCATGGTGATGCATTTATACAATCAACCCAAAATTCGACTTGTAGTCCATGCGATAACTGAATGGACTAAAATCTCAGAGGAATGTATCATGTGATTCAACGTTGTCAATAGTACCTATACTAAAATCAGCTTGGAGACGTTTTCTCAAATGCTGTAGTGTACTGTTAGCATAGAATAAGCTAATTATATTTATGTATTACTTAATATTAAACAAACATTTTCTAATCATGAATTTCATCAACTACAAACATTTCGTAGTCATCCCTATTTACGCTTTCATTCAATGTACCATTAATTTCAATTATTATTCTTTCTCATAAGGTATCTAAAGCTTCGTCTCTACCCTAAAATTATTTTTCCTCTTCAGTAGTATATAGACAAAAAAATCTCCATTCGTTGTATTTAAATCTTTGATCAGTGAATTAATGCGCAAGAAAAGATTAACAAACAAAATGGCACAACACGTCGCGTGTAACGCTACTGTTATGCAATTGACGTACTCTACGTTACAGCGCAAACTCGTTGATTTCGGTTTTACTTTTTGTGTATGTACACCACTACATATGTAAAAACGTCTTTAAGCTGATTTGACTATAAATGCATAGGTATGTATTTATGCGCTTGTGTATGTATTTGCGTGTATGTGTGTGCATGTATGTACCTTGTCGACGTTGTCGCGCGTCTTGGCGGAGGTCTCGACGTAGGGCACCTGCCAGAGCGCGGCGCGCTCGCGGCACGCGTCCAGCGGCACGCGACGCTTGTCTGCGAGGTCCGACTTGTTGCCCACCAGCAGGAACGGGATGTTCTCGTCGTTCTTCACGCGCAAGATCTGCTCCCTGCGACAGCATATGTTATCACATTAATACGCATTAAGGACGGTTTTTTCCAGAACCAGTAAATATGAATGCGGTGTGAAAACGCATCATAGAATGAGTAGTGGGCAGAGCCTGAGGAAACCAGGTGGGTCAGGGATGGGCGGGGGACAATCTTTAGTCCAGTGGTTTAGTCAAGGCGTTGGTTGCCTATGGTGTAGGGTACCTAATCCGGGTATTCCTGGCGTAAAATACAGTGACTCACGTAACTCGAAAAAGTTAATATTTGATTACTCAGAAAGAAAGGAGCATCACATTGCCGCAAAACAAAAATAATAACAAAGCGAATTTAAATATACTGTGAAAACTTTACATGCAAGTGCTATATCGATAACGATATGATGCATTGGATTAAAAAGGTTTAACGGTTTTATTGTTATCACGATTAGGCACATAACGTCCTCTTTCTAAATAAAATACAGGTGGATTGTATTGTGGTCCCTGATTACTACTTCTTTCATAATCGCCACCTATTAGTGTCCCTTTGCTAGGTGCGAGTCTTCTTTTACAATGAGAATGGGGCCCCGGGAATTGGTATTCAATGCCGGATCCCCAACGTGAGATAAGGGAATTTGTCTTCTAAGTTATCGCTGATATACTAGTGTACTACTTATATTTTATACTATGTATAATCAGCGACTGATCAAGAGTTCTGACCGCCCTAGGCTAATTATGAGGACGCGCTCCCGCCAGGTGTGTTACGGTCGGCCTAAAAAGTAGTATATTAGTTTTGACTTTGTTTACTAGTGTGAAAATTGAAACATGGTTCTTACAGTGTGTTTAGTTCATTCAATGTTGTCTCGGTCTAGTTGAAATATGTAGGTAGGATAGATGCAATGACGCATAGATTAATAGTGCATGCGAAGACATGATTTCAGCGCGCCCTCCCGATTCTTGCGCCCTAGGCTGCAGCCTAATTAGCCTTAGGGTTAATCAGGCCCTGTGTATAATATATAAAGTAGTTTAAAAACGCGTTAAAAATCCACATAGAACGAAACACTCACCGAAACTCCTGCGTAGCGTCGAAGCTCTCCGGCTCGGTGATGGAGAAGACGCAGAGGAAGCCCTCCCCGGAGCGGAAGTAATTGTCGCGGATGGCCGCGTAGTCCTCCTGCCCGGCCGTGTCCAGGATATCGATCTGCACCTCCTCGCCGTCCAGCACCACCTGCACATCAATAATTTTTATAAGTCGAGCTACTTAAAAGTATTAACAATTTGCATCCATCTTGAGCGTGTTTCGTTATCGAATCAACGCTCTTTCAAATTATTCAATATAACTTTTTATCGAACAAATTATGTGATAGTTTTCCCGGCTTCTTCCCCAGGTCTACTTTAGCGAAAGCTACTTGGTTAAAGGAAATGAATTGAAGTATTTATTCGTAAGTTTATTTATAAACGTATGTATAATGTTTAATTAGAGCTTTTTTCCCGTATAATGTACTATCGTGTCAATTAATGAATAAATTTTGTTACAACTAAAAAGTTTAAACCAAAAGTCATTAAAAACTCCTAATCATTTTATTACTCCCTTACAGTAATAGCTAACCAAATACTTGAGAGAATTGGACACATTTAACTTAAAACTCATAAACATTTATCTTTCTATTTTAAATCCTAATTCCTTAGCCAAGATCTGTTGATAAAAAACTTTATAAAAAGGTATTTATAAAAACAGATCGATGAAAGTATTCAGCCTTCAACGTTAATCGCTACTTTTTGTTTATTTAATGAATCTGTTCAATTCTGTTCTATAAATATTCGGTCGTTCCCTCGCATCGCTCAGAAATAAACCCGAGTTTTGTCCAAATATAGTCGTGAATATACCATGGACCACGTGTGGCGCCCGACCTTGCATCTCCTGCGTCTTGTTACAACACTTATCTGATACCCGTTCCCACTCGATAATTCGGTGTCGTCTCAAAAGATATTGCTGATATCAATTGCGTAAGATGAACGCACTTTAGTATCATGCTAGATAGACATGCCACAGGAATTTTAATGTAGCATGCTAGCACGCACGCTTCGGCATGGCAATTTAGCACGAGAATGTCACGAGTCCAGAGACCTTGACTTTATGTGGGCTTTAAACATCGATATTGTTGTTTAAACAGAAGAGTTTTTTGGTGTTATTTTGTTAGATGTGGCTGCGAGAAACTTTTTTACAGAGGCAACTATGTGAGTCCTTAGGAGTAACGTAGTTGTGACCAAAAAGTTCAAATACCTTAGGTCTGTCACAGATGACATGGACATTAGTGGGCATTTCATTTACTAACAAGTGCTTACATGAAAAATACATTTTTTAATAGTTGCATACATGGTTTTAAAATTGCAATGTAAGACTTTAAACTCCTTATTCCAAGATTAAATTACCAAAAAGAACCTCAAATTATGTTAGATAAGATCATGTCAAAATTATTCTGAAACTAATACCGTGAGTTTATATACAAACATGTCTACGGGGTAATTTCAGTTAATAGTAATTTCAGTTGTATTTCGAATTCGAATTTGAATTTTAAATATGTGATAATAGCCCATAAGAACTTTATTGACATGTAGCTTGTATGCACATAGGTGAAATATCTCCTATACTTTGCCGATACACAAGATACTATTCGGTACGTCAATCAATTGTCTGCACAACGAGCGGGTGTCGTGTTACTGGTTACGACAAATATCGCTTTTCGAGCAAATTGCTGCGGTGTATTATTCAACGATTTCTTGTATTCTTGGAGCTGCTGCATATTAAAAATCCTGCGAAATCGAAAAGCTATCTCATTTCAGTGTGTTTACTTATACTGCTCACATTTAATACACTATTTATTATTGACTAGCTGTTGCTCGCCAGCATCTGTCCCTTTATTCTACGAAATCGATATTCTGTATTTTTTTAGGAAAAAATTGAGAGTTATCAGATCTCAAGGGTCTGCGTTTGAATGAGTACCTTGGCGAATGGCTTTCCTCAAAGTCTTGAAAAGATATCCTTCTTTCAGTCTCATCAAAAATCCATTTCTAGAGACGAGTTTTATCTATCTGCCATACATCAGATTGAGTACAATTAAAGACGTATAAATAAATAAGAACTACATATATCAGTGAAAATATTAATGTCTACACATTTTTGTTTCTAATAAATTTCTAATATTTAATTTTACACACATTGAAAATAATACTGTGCACATATTCTGTAAATCTTCTATTGTTATCAACTAAAAATATATTCCATTCTTTACCTTTTTCCGGTAGCTATCCGCCTTGGTGGGCTCGTAGTCCTCGACGAACTCGTCGTACATGAACTGCAGCGTGAGCGCCGACTTGCCGACGCCTCCCGAGCCCACCATGATGACCTTGTGCAGCGTGGGCTGCGCCGCCGGCTTCTTCGACATCTCGGGGCGCGGCAGCAGGCGGGTGCACTGGAAGACGATAGCACCACCGTGTCCATTATATTGTCTTGTCGGTAAATGAGTTACAGGGAAATATCTAAGGCCATCAAAACTTTTACTCATAATTACGCACAATACAATTACTGTCACAATACAGTAGTATATCAATTAAATAGTTGATCGGCTATGAGCGCCTCTTAGGCTAGTCTACTAAGCTAGAACACAGCCTAGAATACCATCTCGATTTTGCGCACGAGTCTAGACAAACAAATTTGTAGATTTCACACATTTTTTTAAATGTCCCGGGCAAATGACAATTAATTTCTTATACTCACATAAGTTTGAAAAGCAGATTTACGTCTCTGGAATTAGAACCCTTATCAACGAATACGACAATCCGAAATGTTGACAACTAGGTTATGCTGTAACTGCTTCCTCCACTGGGCCCCTTGCGTATTACGGTAACCTATGACATTCGCACAATTAAGACGAATCTAACGTCTTACAACACCTCTTACGTTAAAAGCTGTTTATACTATAGGGCGTATCTTATTAAGTTCCTTTTATAATCGCTTTAAAAATGGGAGTTGGGTGTAGGAAATTGTCCGAAGTAAAAATAAATATTAATTTAAAAAACTTATTCTATCGGTTCGTTCGTTAATTGTGAATTTAGTTCATTCTCGAATCAACTTAATGTCACACAAAAAAAATCATAAAAATCGGTCGAGGCATTTAAGAGGAGTTCAATGACTAACGCACGCATACAAGAAATACATATTATACAATAATAGATATAGATTATTAACTAGTCTAGGACATAGGAATAAATATAGTCATAACAACTCAAGGAAATGTGGAATCAAGACACATATCGATTGTCCAAAGGCAAAAAATAATTTTACAGTTTCAACAGATTGCTTAAATTAATTTTTATCTATACAACACCTATATTTACGTAAATTGATATATTTTTAAAGAGAAGAATGTCATTAAAGACGTGAAGACAATCTTACCTTATCAGGCCACAATCTCGCTTAATGGTGAAATAAGCTGGTACCTTAAAAGGGTACGATTAAAAATCTACACATAAAATGCCACGCCTCGCATAGCATAACTCGGTGTCTCAGAGAACCACTTATAAGGATGTAAGTGGGCGAAACAATCTACTATCTCTAAGATTTTGTAGCGTACATTTGATATTGATGTTCTCAATAACATGTGGCTATAACTCATGTACTTCTTGATATAAAAGTAGAAGCATACTCCACCAACCTGTTCAAATAATATGATAGTTTGACAAATCTAAAATCACCTATATCGCTATAAATCAAAAATAACCAAAATTTAATGCTAAGATTACAACCGTATAAAACAACCGCGTCCTGTCCGCTGACTTTACCACCGCCGCACGAACTTTTGTTTTTATAGTAGAGACTTAACAAACGATCCAGCAGTCCACCTGCAGTTAAAGGGAGTCTAACTCGCATAGAAATCTGTAAACATCCCAAATAGAAGGGAAGTCCTGTGAGAGGTCGACTTCGGAGCATTGCTACTTACTACTAGTGAGGGCTAAGATGTATTTAAGGATAGCATTACACCTGCATCTACACTTCTCCAATCGAGACACAATAATTGCTTAAGGATGAACAAAGTGGGTTGTACCTGCCTTGTTAAACTAAGACTTAGAAAAACTTTAATAGTAATATTGTAATGCAACTTGGAGCTCGCAATTTATCTGCAAATCGACTATTACGGTGCAGTACGGTTTCCCGAGCCACGTGAAGATTGCAGCCGTAATTGCTGGCACAAATGCACTCGACGGCTCCCGACTTGACGACACAATAAATTATGGCACTCAATCATAGTTCCCGTTTAACGCTTGCACGAAGCGTACCTATGTACTAATGATACAGTATAAGCTTACAATTTACAAGCATCACCATCTTTATTTGAATTTAAATATATTCAGATAATAAATGTAAACATTTTTAACCTGCATACATTAAGCACGTCTAAAAACAAAATTGGATATACAATTAGTGCTAAAAATATCGTAGGTATACTTGAACAGATACCCAATAGAACGATGGCTATCTAGATAGAGACAGACATTGAGTGGGTCTTTAATGAGCCACTGATCTACCAGCCATATGAGCGATAGATGCACTCGTAATGAAGTATCTTATCATCTTATTGGGAAGGCACTTGCGATGTTTTCGAGGTTGGCTTTCAAGCTGCTATCTCAGCTTGTCATCAGGCAGTAAAACAACGTAGTAGTTTCTAGGTAATTAATTTATTGGCTCACTAGGTTTCGTTCCTTACTTTGACTTGTGTTGTCACTTAAAAATATATATGAGTATAAAGCTACATCCACTAGATTGACTAGACCATTCGGTCACCAACAAACTCCAAAGCGTGCAATTACCGAACCGGTGGAGAGCGTACCTTCATACTACATATTTCTCAGTTGCCGTTACAGTCACGGTCATATGGAAAGGATTGAAGTCTTCCCTCACGTCACGTTTTACGTTGTTTTTGTAAAACTTTTGTTTACTCTAAAATCATACAGGCTGAATGAAACCGCAAAAACGTAAACAATACAGCAATAGCATGACGTGTACAATGTATATGTCTCGATGACAGGGACCAATGAACGGAGGTTCGCCACTGTGGGCACCGTTACCGAGAGGTGACGCCGAGGACGCGGCAACAATGGCCTCTCGGTCACACACATGTGGCACTCATTAACGCCTGCACTATTCCACTGACACAGAAAATGTACGTGATGTCAACACTGCAAAAACACCAACTACAACAGTGGTAAATGACTATAAGTACATCGAGAGAGAAATCTGATGGGAACGGGTAAGTAGTGCCTACAATTTGATCTTGATTTGTAGTGGAATGCATTGTATATATGGTACATCGTTATGTTCTTCAGTCTTACTAATTTTGCTATCGTTCGTTATAAGATAATCATTATTAAAATGCTTTATCTAGGTTTCTCTAGTCATATAGCTCTGTAGATTCACAGAGTTATCGAAATGTGGGGTTTCACTAAAATAACTGTGCTATTCTGTCTTAATGTAATTGTTTATGAAGTTGTGCTGCAGATGAGAACCACATGAGGACTGGCCCTAGAAAACGCCCAATTGCAATCTTCAATTGCAAGATATGGGTCTGTTTTTTTTTAGAAGTTTTCGGCATAATAGCTGGACGACGCTTGCCATGTGTAACTGAAAGCTTTGAGTCTTCCTTAGCGAATTCTTATTTCAGTAAATCGGTAAATTGTTATCATAGTCAAGGTCTCTAAACTTCAAGAAGCAAGATCAACACAACAGAATTAAAACATATTTTTGTAAATATCCTTCGTATTATTAGTCCCTTTGAATTCTTAATTCAATCACTTAAGTATTGGTACTCTGCTTACTCCAAATCGAGAGTGTAGGAGTACTAATTCTCGCGGTGGCAATTTACAGGTTCCGTTTAATGTTGCTATAACTTGCACTGAACATAATAATACATATTATGTCTCATTGTGGTTAGTTTATACCCATTCTCTATGCTAATTACCGACAACAAAGAACCAAATACCATAATGATCGAAGCAGATAACTAAATCAGCATCCAAGCAAGTTACAATCCTATTTTACATGAAATAAGGCCGTATATCGCATATTATTTGAATGCAGTTAATTGTTCTAGCAGACAAGTATTTGTCCTTCGAAACAATGTTTTCCGTATACACTATCTGGTTTAAAAATGCGTGCATGTTCATCCATACAAATTACTGGCATGGTACTTAAATACGACTACAAACACGTAAAAGGAATATAATTCCATTAAAATACCCTGCGATAGATATCTGCTAGCGCACAAAACTTTTGAGGATTACTGCTGCACATGTCATGTTAACTAAATATAGCAGTTGGTACCAACTAACAGAGAAAAAACTAAAATACTGCCTAGCGGCAATCATGAACCTATTAGCATAAACCTAGCAATGAGGCAAAATTATTTGGTACCTAATAAATAATATGTAATCCTTAAAATCCTACATAAAGCTATTTATTGTGTTTCGGTTCTGAGAGGCATGGTTGCCGGCTATACCTACTTAAACGCGAGGCGAACATCTTAGTCCTTAAGAGTGGCAACGCATCTGTGGTCCACCTCAAGTACGTTTTAATCGTACTCGGGGATGATCACTACAGGCAGTGACCACTTACCATCAGGTGGAGCAGTCCATAACGCAAGCAAACGAACATCTGGATGCTCGTTTGCTTGCGTTATGGACTGCTGAATGATGAAATAACTGTTACAGTTATGTCAAATTGATCTCAAATTTAGTCTTTATCTTAGGTTTCTTGTATTTTTGTAATATTAATATTATTAAGATGGAAGTTCCAATAAGTCTTATTATATACAACATTTTTTACACAGT
>DWNR01001863.1:0-14146 GCA_018250455.1 Polygonus leo | reverse complement strand
ATGGACGGTGATAGTCATCTTATTCAATGTTTTGGTTTGATTAAAGTATTGCGGGGGTACCTATAATACGCCGTACCTCCCACCACGTCGTTCACGCCGTGCTGGGACGGTGAAGGAATTGTTACTCAATGTTTTTGTAAAATAAATGTATTGCGTAGGAATCTAAGTCCTAAGTATTTTTAAGCTATCAAACGAGTACGGCAACGCAGAATACACGCGTTGCTTTCACATTTAAGTAAGACTTAACTCAAGTATCCGATAGTAAATTATGGTAAGTAAAGTAGTAAGTTATGAGCACTATGAGGTGGACTGATCGTTCTCCATTTACACAAAATGTTAATTCATTAAGTAAGAAAATAAATTAGTGCAGAAATCTGCCTGTCATTATTATCTGTAAGAACCTAGAGGACTTTAAATGCCAAAGGTGGCACATACATTCTTTTATACTACGCACAAAACAATTAGAAGCATTATAATTAATTATAAGTATTACTTTATTTATTGTTGTACCTTAATCATCTCTTCCACATCACCCTTTAGCAAATCGCCTTTCTTCAAGTGCTCAAGCATAGCACGGTTGGCAACTAAGTGCATGTCAGTCCACATGACTCCAGGCTTAGCTTCTCTGTAATTGAGAAAATTAAATAGTATTCAATTAAGAAATTCTGTCTTCCTTGCCTTGAACATGTTAAATCTGCATCTAAATATATTTCAGTTTTCAGGTGATGCTTTAATAACCATTTTTTTTATATCGAATGATGGTAGCAAACGAGCATGCAGTCCACTTGATGGTAAGTGGTCACTGCCGCCCATGGACATCAATAATCCCCAAGTACGATTGATTCATACCTGAATTTGATCACAGATGCGTTGCTACCCCTGAGGACTAACATGTTCGCCTCGTATATGAGTATAGCTGGCAACCACGCCTCTCCAAACCGAAAGAACAATTGCTTAACTTATTATAATGAGGGTGGCGGTATCTCCCCGGTGGAACTAAATGAGTTCTACCACCTGGCAAACCTACCAGATACCTTTATGATAAACGTAAAATTTTATATCTTGACAGAATTAATAGTATTACTTAAAAATGTGTGGACTATCTGGTTAGATACATATAATTTCAATCAAAGCCATATCACACAGTAGATATTTTTAAAATTGATTTATATATAAGAAAATTGATACAAATTCTACAATAAATACCTGATAACAGCATCACGCGCGGCCAACACGGCTTCGTATATCAGCTTCTGGTCGGGGGTAAATTTGCCGTTGGCAGGGAACGAGCAAGTGATGTCTGCCGCGTAGCCGGCGTAGTTACCGCCCATGTCGAACAAACTAGTAATATACAAATAATATTAATAAGTGGAACCTTTCAAAATATTTGTCATCAATATCATGTCTACGTAAAAAATATTAATCTAAATATACAAATTCCTGAGTCACCATGTTCGTCCAATCTAATCTCCGGAACAATTTAATAGATTTTATTTAAATGCAACTTGGTCCAACTTGAGAATTAGGATATTTTTTAAACCCATAGGTTGCACTGGAATATTTAGAGGTAGAATGAAGTTGCAATATTTTTGGATTATAACTGGTCATATGACCAGATTAAACTAACAAACAAACGAAAATTAAACTTGTTGGTTTAATTTTTATTATTTTATTATTATTTATATCGATTACAAGGAGTATTTAACTAGGTACCTGAAATAAGATAATCAGTTGTACTATACTCTCTGCCTACCCCGTTAGGGATTTGGCGTGAAGATGTGTGTGTGTGTGTGTGTGTGTTGTATTATTGCGTAATTACGTAGTAATATTCATTTTTTTTACTTGTTCGTTATGTCTACCCATCTATGTAAATCACGGATTCTCAAAGTGGTCGATAACGATATCGACTCTTTTTTCCCCCAAAATAACATTAACGTTAGTTCGTTCGCTAAGTTTCTTAATTGCTAACTATCTTGTACCTTTAGGAAAAAAACTGGAAATAGGATTTTTAAATAATTTAGCTATGAGAGTGTGAGATCTCTTAGATACATACCACATATCGCCCGCCTCCAACGTCTTGCTGTTCGGCGCGGCGGCATGTCCATAGTGCAAGGTCGCGGCATTATCTCCCGAGCCGCATATGCAAGTATACGATACGTGGCGACACCCGCCCACGCGGTAGCAGTGGTCTAGGAATACTGACTCGCATTGGTACTCCTTTAGACCGGGCTTGGCGAATAGCATCACCTATTGTGTAAGGATTGATTGAGAGACAGAATTAGTAAACTTTAGTGACCATCAAAAAGGTTGATTCTGAGATGATAATTTTGTTTTTTATATCTAAAATTAGCGATAGATCTGACGGGTACATGACACATCATATGCAACAACAAACAGGTCGCTAATGCATCATCGGATTTAAAGGAGAGCTTTATTTTCATCTTTTTGAAATACCATGTTATATCGATCTCGGAATATCATGAAAGGAAGCTCCTTACAACTTGCACGGTATAAAAAGGAACACCCAAACCGAAGTATTGAAGGACTGTGCTAGAAGCGCTCTCTTTCAAGAATCTAATATCGATCGTTGATATCAACGATCTCGGAAACGGCTCCAACGATTTTCTGGAAATTTTGTATTTGGGCGGTTTCGGGGGCGATAAATCGATCTAGCTAGGTTTCATTTTTTGAAAACGGCGTTTTATCCGTGTTTTCAGGCAATGAACAACGAGAAGTTAAGCTATTCAACAATAGATGGCGCTGCTTATGTTAAAAATATCCGAGCGAGACAAACTCTTTGAGGTTGGCCTGTGAAGTCATCAGTTTGATAGTGATAGTATAAACCTTTTTAGTTTTTATAAGCACCATAGAATCGCAATAAATTTAAAGTCTATATTCAGTAAGTACCTACACGATTCCTTGATCTTTATTCAGTTTTATGGTTGTGGACATCAGTACGACATTGAGTACTTAATCGCGAATTAAAGCGATAGAGCAAATGAACACCTAATTTGCTGCGTTAATTATCGTAACGAATATTACATAAATGTCAAATTACCTCCTTGTGTGCATCGGATGACACCTTACAAACATATCGCATAACTTCGATTTCTTCGGGAGTTTTTATCACACGCCTGTAATAGAAAAAGTGTTTACGATATATTTATTTCCATTTTAATTGAAATGAAATTTAAGTCTTTTATTTAATTTCTTTCTTGATAAAAGTACAAAATTGAGTTTACAGTGGATTGGTTACGACAACTAAAATATCGTAAAGAATTATAATAGGTTAATTTTTAATAATTGCCTACGCTCCAGGTTCGATTATGCGCTGGCTTTTATACTATTCTGCGAAAAGTATTATTTAGGATGTTCATCTAAAACATTATTGTGCTTTAAATACTTGAAACACATCTTCATAATATGTCGTCAACATAAACCTTATTATACACTTCTTAGATATTTTCGAAGGGGAATGGATATTATATAATTCGAAACACATTTTGTCTTTGTATATAGTTCATAAAACATTCTTGTTGATATAAAAGCACAAACGATATCTAAATGTTTGTCATTAAATAAAACGCGAAAGTCCAAAACCGATTAAAGATATGAAATAATATGTTATCGTATTTTATGCTACTGATGATCTGTATATTACTTTTACATTATTATCTACATTAAGCTGATTGTAAATAACATTAAGATAGGTATTTTTTTAATATCAACAACTTTTAAGTACTTTCATATAAATATTTGGGGATTAAATTCCTTTAAGATTATACATATTATTATTATCGACAACTTGTTGGTATGATAATAATTAAACGATATGAAAATAATTTATTTGATAATATGGATTTACAAGGTTTGCTGGCGGTAATCAATAAGATTGTAATCATTTGTATAATTGATTAGTACTTACAGTTCGGCGATTATGGGGAATAATATTTCATTGTCAACTTTGAATCTGAAACAGAAAAAATATAACATAACACCTTATACACTCATAGCCCCACATTAGGATTCCTATGTCGTGGGTGCCATGGACACAGAAGACGTATGCACAAACACCTAGACCCAGCAAATCTAAATTCATCATTCAAATTTCAGTCTGATCGGGACATCGGGGAATCGAACCCGGATCCCTTTGCGCGGCAGATTTATTTCATGAATATGTTTCAAACACACACACACACCCACACACACACACACACACACACACACACAAACACATCTTCACGCCACATCCCTAACGGGGTAGGCAGAGAGTATTGAGTGCTAAACGGCACGGTTCTGGCATACTTGCAAACACTGTATAATTATTATGTATGTTGGTTGTTATTATAGCATTGATAGCCTAGTGGTTAAGATTTCGTACTCGGTCAGAGTTCAACTGCACCTCTGATTTTACAAATCTATATGAGTTTTCGTAGTGATAAGTAATTGTCACACTTATTTTTCTCCGTGAAGGATAACATTTTGAGACCTACCTGCACGCCTTAGAGATTGTCAAAAAGAACTCAAGGGTATGTGAAGTCTTCCAATTTGCAATTGGCTAGAGTAGTGGACTATGGCCAAAATTTAACTCATTGTGTAAGTGCCTAAACCTAAATAGTGCGGGGGTACGACTTACTCATCGATTCCTTCGAAGACTGCCTCTTTAGCAGTAAGACCACTGTCAGTATTGGTCCCACTCTGGAATGAACAATAAAAAATATTTTTAGTTCACTACCTAATTATTATTACCGTCACATATTGCCGCATATGAACTAGCATGTTAATGGCTTGGTATCCACCGGGTTAGTTGCCTCGCGAAGCAGGCTCAAGCTAGACTTTATTGCATGAGGCTATAGCTCGAGGCAAGCCCGAGCCACACAATCTGTTAGTTTTATTGAAAATATGGCCGGACAAGAGGCAAAAAATACGTTTTCACAGCATAACAAGCGTACAGTTGCTTCAACATGTGAAGAAGAGAAAAACCTGCAATGATTGGGACAAACTGTGAGATTTTGTCTCGTCCAGCAGCTTGCCCAGTGGGGACGCGACTACTCAGTTCGTGCGGAATTTTAATCCTGATATATGTATGTCGAAACAGTTTGTATAAAATGTGTAATTATGATGTTTGCATTGGTGTTACTTATTTAAACTAGTAAAGTATATGACAGAAATATATATTTAGAGATGTTGTCATGTCTCTTTGTATTTGTTATTTAAATAGTAATACTTACGAGTGTAAGAAGAGTTTCAGGCTGCAAACTTTTTAGAACATCCCGGATCTGAAAAAAAGCAACATATTTATACTTCACCAATGTTATTACATGTATCTACATTTTCTTTAAAAAAAAAGTAGGAGCATATTGACTGGTTCATAAATTGAAAGATGTTTGGTTTAGCTTTCTTAGTTTTAATAAAACTATTACTGAAATCATATTTTAATATTGTATACATATTTTAAGTCATGATAATTAGTTGTTGTCAAGCTTCATGGCAACAATTTATCAGGTATATTTTTTGTTATCATACCTAATAATTTTCTGATAAATAACAAGATTGTAAAATGCACTTGAAAAATTAATGTTTGTGAGTAAACATGTTCTTAAACTAATTATACAGAAATTTAACATATTATTTTAATAATTTAGCAACATTGTAAATATAAAACGAACATAATATTCGGTAGGTGTACTATCTAAAATCTGATATATTACTATTCCTGAACATTAATATCACAAGCATAAAGCATTACAGCCTATATTATGATAAAGCAAAATATAGAAAATATATATAATTTGTTTGTCTTGTGTTACATTCTTCAATCTTTAAGTAAATAATATATAAGTGTATAAGGGAATAATATGTATAAAAAATATATTAACCTCATCAACATAGTGGACTTCATCAACAGCATATATCTTCTTGAACTCCTCGCAAGCCAGCAGCTTGCCCATCCAAACTTCATATTCTTCTGGTAACCGTGGCACAAATAAATGAGACTTGCCTGTGGTTACATCCAGGGCAAAATAGCATCCCGGTTCTCTAACACCACAGACCCAGGTGAAGTAGGATTCCTATAGGCATAAACAATAAACGAATAAATGATTTTTTAAATTAAAATGATCACGGAATCTTCACATTTTCTACTGACTTCAAAAAAAGGAAGCGGTACTCAATTCAACTGCTTTTTTTATTTGTAACAGGTTTTTTTATTGCCAATATTCCAACCCAGTTGCATGGTAGGTGGTCGCGGCAAAATTGGAATTATCGAAAAAACCACTTATCATGAGTACCTATTACATAATTAATGTAATTTCTAAAATTTGTTAAAACAATAAAATAGGTTAACGGTATTGAAGAAACTGGTGAGCATGCAAATTATCTAATATTTACTGGTAATTGACATTTATAAATGTGTGTAAATAAGTCCAAACAGGTTTAGTCTGTGTACACTTGCATGTATGCGGTGCTTACCTTATAACAAATTTTAAAATCTTTAAGTAAAATGTATGCCTATGCTCCAAATTTGAATACAGCAGAATTAGTTGTATGTATTATATGTATTATACAAAGTAATTTAGGTTTTTTTAAACTGAACTAATATCTCTTTTTTTTAAGAAAAAAAAATGTCTAAATTGATTCAGATTTGTATAAACTGAACTGATAATAGATTTGCCTAAGTGACCTTTTCGCCATAATGGACCTAAATAATGCTTTGTTATTGGTTTGTTAAATAACACTGTGGTATAAATTTCAGATTCATCAATTAATTGAATGTTACCTAAAATTTAGTTCATTTAACTTATACAAATGAAACAATGCAAAGCTTACAAAAATACTTCGCAATATGCGATTGTAGCATAACAATAAATTATAAACAATACACTAGCAATGTAGGTCATAATAAATTGTGTTATTTACTCACTTGTCTAAAAACATATTGGACGTCGGTATCATAATGGCTGATGTCATCACCTCCCTGCAGCACAACTACTTGTCCACTCTGTAGTTTTTCTGCCAACCTCTGTCGGTTTTTAGCGAATAATGACAGTGGAACTTCATAAGTTCCCGGACCCATTGACCATGTAGCAGCCATCGTTCGTACTTCAAGAGGTTTAATAACCAACTGGCACTTATCCACTGGATTACGTTTGATAATAACCTTATCGATTATCAAATAATTAAATGAATACGTAGATAATACGTGTAGTCGACAAAAAGTCACATAACACAGTGCCTGTTGCACATTATATTGCAGAAAATGTCACGGATGGTTTGATAATTATTGTTACTTGCAAGCCTTATAATGATTATCAATGTTTGCAAGTCATATCTATATAGGTATATTTTACTATAATGTAGTTTTAGCAAAACATTTGTAGGTAAATAAATAAATGTCAAGTTTGACAGATCGAATTGGCAAGTCTATCAAGATTAGAAAACAGCTGTTAAATTGTCAAAATAAGAACTGCATGAAAGAGAAAGCTGTATAGTGATATTTATATGAGTAAATGAGATAACAATATATTTTTTAATATCGACAGAATTCACTCGATACCAACTGGTGTTGTAACTTGTAGAAATTTAGCACAATTTGAGGTAAAATCGCGTAGTTTATTTTGACAGTAGTAATCTTTGAGTGGTATGATGCAATAGGCAGTAGGTTACAGATTTTTGTCTGCGTACTAAGTAAGGAAGGTTACTCGGGGTATACAGATATACTTTTCTTGTATAGAGGTAGTAAACGATCTTGCAGTCCACCTGATCGTAAGTGGTACCTGTCGTCCATGGACATCGGTAATCATCCTAAAAAGCATCCATCATAAAAAGCAATGTGTGTGTGTGAATGTTCGCTACAGACTCCGAAACGGCTATTTCTTTTATATATTTATTTATTACTTGTACTTAATCTTTAGTTGATATATAGAAAGAAAATCATATTCTTAAACAATGAAGAATGTTAAAACATTCGTTTCGTTAAATTTATTACGCTCAGCGAATCAGGGTTTGCTAGTATCAAATAGACTACCTATCTATTTGATGCTAGCAAACCCGACCTGCTTCATCATTTATAAAAATACTAGCTGTGCCCGCGGCTCCGCCTGCGTGGAATTCGGTCCGCCTTCATATTATAGTAGCCTAAGTTACTCCTTATTTCATCAGCTATCTGCCAGAGAAAGTCCCGTCGAAATCGGTCCAGCTGTTCCCTTGGAATTTAATATAGTGAAAGATTATGTGATTTTTATGGTGTTGTTGTTCTGTAAGTCCTGTATTATTCATAAAAAGTGAGACGTAAGCATCAGATCGAACAGTTCACTAGAACACTCACCATTGTAAATCACCAAAGTAAAACCTATAGAAAACACACAGGAACCCCCTATATTCTTCCGTAGGCATAAACTCTCGAGTCGTTCAGTGATCCTTGGGTCTTCGTCAACCCGTACAGCGCGTTCCTGTATAGTCAAATGGGTTGGTAGTTGGTTATGCGGCATCCTACCCAGAGGTATGAGCAAGTACTTCTAGGCCTAATCTGAGCTTTATAGAGCAAAAGGAGTTGCCCCGTAATGAAGTACTGCTTCATTCTCTTCAGAACGCCGTGTTTTTTGGAGGCCAGTTTAGCCTTATCCTCCAGATGTTGACCACATTCAGAAATCCGCTCCAATGAGTTCTCGATTTCAGACACAAGAAATAATAGACTCATGGACGTAATATAATAAAAATCTTGGAAAATTTGGGCAATAATATGTATATTCAATCCAATACGATTATTGTGTAACGAAAACATCACTACCAGTAACTTTAGTAAGCAAATTCCGTAACGGTATTAAGTATATAATATACATGCATGTAACTAGATTAACTTTTAAAGACTATACCATCACGTTGTTATCTCTAAAATTATCAGCTTTAGAAATAGATTAAACTTATATTACCTGGTTAATAATGTTGAAGGTAGTTAAACTTTATTGAATGGTAAATTCATTTTATGATATTGCATCATTCAATCAAAAAAATTGCCTTGCTACTGAACAACAGATGGCAGTGTTATCGTTTATTAAAAAGTATGAATAAGAACTAAAAATTTTCCGCTTTCGTTGAATTAATGTTATAAATTTATATTGAACTCGAACAACATTCGCTTAATGTGTTTCTTTATAATAATTTAGTTCTATAAACGTTAACTTATAGCTTTTCTTATCACAGCTAAGTAATTCTTGTTATTGTGTTTGTTAAGCACATAGGGATAAATAATATAAGGATAAGGCTTGGGTGTAGTTGAAAGGATAATTGTGTAATAAACGAAACCAGTTTAAGTCATCGAAATTCATTCAATTTATTTCATAACTCTTAATTCTTATCTAAATCACAAGATCGACGATAAATTAAACTATCTAAAAATCACAAAATGCACTAAAACATGCACACATGTAATATTACATTGATTTTATACCCCATTCGGTACAATTGTACATAGTTATTAATGATGTACTAAGGAGAAAGATAGGTACTTTGATAATTAAAATATTGCCTACAAATTGCCTACTTTACAACAGGTACGAACGTCTAGAACACAGTAACGTTGCTCACCTGCCATATCGCATTTGTGCGATACAATTTCCCTTACACATACCTACTCAACATGCGAGGAAGTAACTGTACTTAAAGTAGTTCATTACTGTTATGTCTACAATCACTTTTTCAAAGCTGACACCATTAAACATCTATGTGTACTAACTATCGTAAAATTAATGAAATGTAAGCGTGTTTATTATTATAATTGAAATTTGTATTATGATATAGGTAGTAAAATAAAATTAATATTATGACTATTGAGCGACATCAAAAAAACCCCAACAAGCATACAGTTCACTTAATTGGCTACAAAAATGAAGATAATCTATTGAACAACAATAAGTCCAGAGACATAAATAGTTAAAGCTCTTGAATACTTTACATTAATAATTAAAAATAAGCTTATTTACTTGGAAATGTCTCAGCTTATTAATTCGTGTCACAGAGAACGTAATTTAATAAAATAGCTAATGCAGAAGGCATAACAATACTAAACGTTAGTTACGTCATTTAGTACTTTGCTCAGTTAAGGTCACTATAAAACGAATAATAAATATTATGATTGTAGAGTACCGGCGGCCATTTTGAATCGTTCTCGTGATTCGTGTCGTGCGTGACACGTCATAGCTGGCCATCTCGCTCTCGCATGCTCTCCGCATATAGCACCATTGTAACCCGACACGTTTCTTACACACAAGCGATTTCACAACACGTTCCACACTTTCACAACTAAAATGTTAAGTTTCAATAATATAATTAAGAATCTACTGATATCTCATGACATGGTTGTTTCTTTTCTTGTAATCTCCGTACAGCCTCGGCGACAAGGGCACGTTGCTCCAGTAACCTTTCAACGAGATCGACTGGCTCTTGTTTTCTTATGTAGTAAGGTGCAGCTCGTGCTCGAGCTTGCAGGTGAAGTTTCTGCTTCAAGCCAAGAGTGAGTTCCTCGATAGCAGGCAACCTACTGGAGGCTAGTGGGCGACTCTCTTGAAGACTCGTGTTACGGCTGTCATATCTGGAGTTCTCCTTCAACATAGCGTTTATCGCTAGTGGAGTGAGTATTGATGAGAAATTGTAATCACACAGCGGCGCGCAGCTACGTTTGCAAATGTCGAATGAATGAGCGAGTGAGCAGGCTCGACCCCGGCGCGGCGTAGGAATCGCGGGTCTCCGAGGGGGCAGAGAGGAGGGGTATGACGTAGAACGATGCGCAGTCGTGCCGGGCTGTATACAAACAATACGATGGACGTAAATAAACACGAGACACTCTACATCACTGTAATGTGAACGGTGTTATCTTTGTGTTAGTGGAACGGCTTGTCGGTCCACTTGACCGGCGCACATGGATTGCAGAAAAATAATAATTGCGAAACGCTTTACCCGCTGGGTAAGTATTTAGGAATTATGTAAATAGATAATATTGGAAGACTGATAGAATTGATAAGAATGTACAAGCAATATTATTGAGGTCACGGCAAATAAAAACTTTAAATTACCTATGTTACGTACCAAAAAAATCTCAAATATTATATAAATAAAGAATACATTTATAAATACGTTGTTGATATTGATCTATGTTAATATTCTTTGTAGGGATAGAAGTAATTCTTTTTATATAAAAATCTTGCGTTCATCCAAACAAATTATCGAAATTACTTAATCCATTTTAATGAAATTTTGCTCACTTATGTTAATTGGTACAACACAAGAGATAGGATAATTTTAAAGCCGACAGCTGGCGTAGTTTTCAAGATTTTTTTAAAGGAAATCCATGTTTAATCAGGTCCATTAGTAGTAAGTATAAGTAAGGCATAGTGTGTAACTATATAAATAATTAATATATCGTTTGTTCGTATCGTTTAATTATGGTAAAAATTTCATAATATTATAAAAGTTACAAGCATATGACACAGATATATAAATACACTTTTTTACTTATCTAAGGCATATAATAATATAGGTATGCGTATATTCAGTAGCCTAATAGCATAAAACTGGCTTATCTATTAAGTATACTGTACAACAACGCAATGTAAACCAAATTGTTTCTAATATTAATTTATAACCTCTTTTTGTACATAAATAATATTACCGATTGTAACTTAAATAGCGTAAAGCATAACAAATATTATAATATAATATAAGCATGATGATTTACTGAAATAACAATGACTTTACACAATAAAAACACTCACCTACTTGTTTAGATAAAATAAACAAATGCTCGAATGTCCATAAATTTAGTTATTTAGTAAATATTTTGACAAAAACATACATGGATAATAAGGTAAACGCTTGCTTACTTGTCTGGCCTACTTATTACCACCATAACGTCGTATCGCTTTCAGTTCAGGTGCAGGAAAGTAGCTCGTATATAAACAAACATAATGTCAATTGTTATTTTCCATGTGCGGATGAGTCAGTGTAGGCAATGATTTGCGTGTGTTAGTGAGTTGGCTGTTTCGCTGAACCAAAACTAAAAACGGACATTGCCCTCACTTTGTACGGTTTTTTCTGTGATGATGTTGACGAGTTCGTTGATACTGTTTTTACAAGCTATCTTACAATACCAGCGAAAAGAAATTACTAGAATACTTACATTAAAATACGCGTAGTTCATTATACTTTATGTTAGTCTACAAATTTGGCTGATAATCATAATACCTAATTAATACAATATGTAAACTGTTGTTATCGATTAGTTTCTTACTGATGAAATTAGTTTTGTATTTAACTATTAATTCTGTTCACCATGTGCTTATAAAATAAACAGGTTAGAAGTTCATCCACAGTTTCCTTGTTTACAAACAACTTGTTGTTCTGGTTAATTTCATTGTGATAACATTTATATTTGTTATATTAATACTTTACGTATTTACTTGTACGAATGGTTATACCTACATCTGTTACATCAACGTCATCTCAATCATTGACCCCTTAATGTTCAGATTTATGCCGTTAACTTGTTATTGTGGAAGCTCGTTAATAAATATATGAAAATGCATGTATATAAATATTTATAATGATATCAATGTTCAATTCATTAAAGCTGAGAATTTTTATTTCTTTATTTGTCAAAATTGGTATAGATTGATAATTTTACTTACACAATAACTGAAAAAGGTATAGGCTTGCATAAAATATGCTATGTTATGCTACCTATATATAAAAATGTTGTACTGTACCATTTAAATCACACAAATTTAAATCTGATCTTCAGTACTATGTTTCACAAATAATTTTAATTCTGTCGTTTATTTCAAAAACTAAGAAAGCAGAACATTGCATGCTTATATAGCGGTACATATAATAAGAAAATAAAATCAAACTGTTTTATAATACAATAAACTTACATAAATTTACTTCCTCGTTTCCGACCTTCTATGCGAAAAGATAAGAAATAAAGTAAGTATAATTATCCTCAAAATATCACATTAATCTTTGCTGAAGTGGGGATATAGTGCGGAGTGCCGTTTTATTTTTATGTAACATCCAACCACTGTTTAACGTAATGACTGTATTATTGCGATCTGTACCCCATCTAGTGAAGAGTAGCGGTACTGTGAAATGATTATAATGCTATGCGTCAATAGATGGCAGCACCTTTTTCAATATTTGTGACAGGATATTACAAAATTAACATGTGTGCACTGTGCATTTCATTGTAGAGAACCTCCTATTTTGAAGTCGATTCATAAAAATAACCGTTAATAGTTTTGAATCTATTTACTTACTGCTTTGGAATGAACTTACTGCGTTGGTGTGTCTTACCTAAGTGGCAATATTGAGTATTTTATCACTGGCACTTCTAATTCCAAATATTAAATTACATGATCTCACACTATACCTGTGATTATTGTGGGTCTTCGTTTAATTAGTTATAACAATTATACATTATACATTAAATAAGTACACATTAAATACGTATAGGTACGTATATTTACCAATATCCTGCTCTATAATTAAATATTACAAAGCTCGTCTTAAAACTATCCGACTAAAAAAAAAATATCCGACTTTCTGAAACATAAAATAACGTTATGTTATGACACATAACGTTATGTTATGTGTCAGAAGGATATTTTTAAAAATAATAATTAAACAATTTCGTCTTTTAAATAATTTATTTTGCGGCGGCATAACAGCAATTTGAGATTTAAAGGAAAGTTTGTGTTTGCCGGTTAGATACACTTGTATAGGAGAGGACCGCGTGGTTTTTATAGTACTTTATAGTTAGTGCAACAAAATGTGATCGATCTACTTCATCGACCACTTTAGCCCACTCAACTCAACTCAATGTAAATTCATGTTAAAGTAATCGGCTAAATGCGAGTCGCACAACATACATTCCGTACCTCACCTGATAGAGTTGTTGTACTTAAACTGAAAACACGTTAAAAATATCGGTGCCTTGTATGACGACAAAGTTTTATTTTTATCTTTTTATTTTTAGTGTTTGTTGTAATAGCGGCCCTAATAATACATTCTGCGAAAATTTAAAGTGTTTACATATCGACGGTTTCCGGGCTATTTGTTTTAAGCGACACTATGGCCGATATTGAGTTATATATAT
>DWNR01001862.1:0-14147 GCA_018250455.1 Polygonus leo | reverse complement strand
TTTTTCTTAAAGAATACATGGCAAAACATACCTTCGTTTCCACCGATATGTCCGTTTTTTGTAGGCTTCTATAATAGGGGCCTCAACTCTTCACACAAATTTTGTGCAAGCTCTATTGGTAACCTATACCGCTTGACAAATTCCGAATCCTCTAAATCAAACGGAATACTTTAGTCGCACAACCGCTTACGTCGCTTCTTCTTAATATTAGTGGTACCTTTCCGGTCGAACTACATGAGTTTTACTATCTGGCCAAGAAACACGGTAAAGGGTGATGCGGATGTGATTTATCTCCAAAGACAATTTTTGTCTAATAGAAGTGTAGATCTTGTTCTCATTTTCCGCTCCGCTCGCTCGTTGGCTCGCTCGATTACATGTAGATACTCTGTTTCGCACGTTGTGGAAGTCAAATACCAAAACAATTTGTTAGTAGATAAGACAATTTCACATTATTCAAATATTTTTCATATCGTTTAAAAATTATTTGTGAGTAGGAGAAATATACGATCCCAATTCATATTCAATTTCATCATATTCAATTTATGAGTTCGATGAGTAGAAAAACTCATTGAAATATATGAAGGTATCAAATTTCATATTCATTAAATAGCGTGTCATTACTGCCCTTGTTTTAGGGTGTTCCCAGAAAAAAAAATACAGTTTTCAAAGCTTTCGATTTACTTGTGCCATTAAACCTGCTTACATACCAAATTTTAAGTGTCTTCTCCATCGGGCATTGCCCCACAGTTTTAAAGATTCAATGAAGTAGATGATAATGATAATGATAATATGGGCGAATTAGAAGTTACTTGACATAATATTTTTAATTATTTCGTAGATAATAAAAGTCATATCAACGTGAAAAGATTGTGAAGCTATGATAGAGCGAAAAACACGCTGAAATGTTTCTAGAGTATTACACACACTATATTACTATACTAAATTAGGCCATGTGTTTAGATACTTGCTACGATGGTTGGAAAATTAAATGCATGGCTATGGTTGTGTGTTTTTCTTAACTTTGATTGTGTAGGGCTCTGAATGTCTAAATCGAACCCTTTTAATTTCACTAGTGTGTCTGTCTGCTTGATTAAGTTCAAACTTAGTACACGCATGTATATTAGTGACCTAAACAAGTACATGTAACGTAACTAATTTGAAGATGTACTATTTATACTTATGTTATATTTTTAAATATGTCTATACTTTAAAAGTAGTACTTTATAAGTATAACGTACATCTTCTAGTCTTAAATCATTTTTTTCAATTTAATACTTTGATTGAAATCAACGTATTTAAAAATATAAATTACTAGCTTTTACCCGCGGCTTCGCCCGCGATCATTCGTTTATTATTTCCCTTGGAAGCGAACGCCAGAAAACATTGCTACGGGAAATCATATTTTTTTACATCGTTGTAGTCGAAATGTCAAACACTCTTGTACACATATTTATTTACTTCTAAATACAAAGTTTCATGCTTTCTTATCTTTGACGATGACAAAACTTCATACAAATTTTCATCCCTTATTTCAACTCCTTTAAGCCTATTTTTGGCAATTTATTCTACCCTATATTCTATTCTAAGTTTCACTCTATTTGTGTACTAAATTTCATTTTAATGGCTTCAGTAGTTTTGGCGTGAAACTGTAACAAACAAATTTACATTCACATTTATAATATTAGTATAGATATAGATGTAGATATTTTTATGTGTCAAATTTTGAACAAATGTGAATAAGTGGCTTACTCTTGAAGGTGGCTATTCATTGGTAACCTCGTCTGACTCATCGTTTAGATTAAGATAAAAATATATTAACATCCATAATTACATTATTTTCCATTTTTGTCAAATTGTTTGCATAAAAAAATACTAAGGTAGTACCTGATTCTGCATTGTATACATCACACTACATATACGTATAATCTGGCAAAAATGATTATTTGGAATAAGGACCATTGTACATTTAATCTAAGGCTCGGAAATCTCAATTTCTCCAGCGAAATTGCGGCCTAAGCGATTAAATACATAAGCGCATAGGAAAATGCTTATACGTATGTCTATGCAAGAAGACGTATAAAGTTGAAGTTTCTATGTTTATGAAATTCAAAGTATATAAATATATAGAGGGTCACATTTCTTATTTAAAATAAGATAGACATTTAGAGGTAATAAATAATTATTCCTTTGGTGTTGCGAATGTCCATGGGCGTCGATAAACACTTACCATCAGGTGGAGATGGGCCACCTTATTCCTAGCGCCTTATTGCTAGGTTAAAATATATATATATTTATAGCATGAGAGGTCAATCATAAACCTCAGTGAACCAATTCTTGCGTTTCGATTTTGGTGAGGCGCGTTTACCACATATGGTCAAGGTAGCAAAGGTTCTGTGGTCAATTTTAAGTATCATTCAATTATATTTGGTATGGTTAAATTGGGCTTGTGATGATTACTGATACCCATGGGTAGCAGTGACCATTTACCATCAGATGGATTTTTACTCGTTTGTTACCTTTCTAAAAAAACTCAATTCTTTCATATTGTATCATCATGGACGTGACAGACACAGTGTAAGTTCGAAACCGTCACTTTTATTATTAACCATCACATTCATTGCACAGGGGGTTTTATTATTTCTCTATGCATTTATATACTCTATGGTTAAGTTATATGCTTGTAACTTGCAAAACTTAATCTCGTGTCGGCAGCAAACTTCATTATGTTGTAGGCGTGTAGTATACTCGATTAACTTACGGCGTCTCATGCCTCGAGTAACGGATACGGTAGCTACTCTGTACACTTCTTACATCGCAATGCTGTAAAACTGTGTTGAATAATTTTACTTTATTTATTTATGTATTGCAATCTATCTATACATATAATAAAGCTAAAGAGGCTCGTAAGTCTGAACATGGAAGATAATTGAAAAAAAGTCGGCTGGGGATATTTAGAATTGATAACAGAACACGTTCCAACCGTTTTTAGAAATTTTGTCTGTTTGTCTGTTTATCTGTTTGTCTGTTTATTTGACCGCGCATCACGTGCAAACGGCTGAAGGAATTTTGATACAAACTTGACTAAACTGTTGAGAAAACCCCCGGCCAGGATTTAGGCCGTTAAAAATTCAACCCCTAAATGGAGGGGTAGCAAGCAGAGCTGCGGGCACAGCTAGTTTATAAATAAAATACCGTTCCGAATGTTTTCTGTTCACCATAGCTCTATTAAATTTCTTCGGGTCTTTTCAGTTCGGGTGGAATTTTGTAATATACTTAAACTAATTTGCCGATGTGCTTGAAATCACTTGAAATTTTGAAGGTGACTTGAAAGTTTGGACGTAGCTTAGACTCGGATGTATATCATAATAACGAAAGAAAAATATAGAAAGCTATATATATAATATAAAACCCTGTAGCTATAGGTTTTTAAGAACGCGCTATGATTTTTTTGTATTTATGTTCAGTGGTGTATGATTAATAAAGAGTGCATTTATCTATCTACATATTAATAATAATCATATCCACCCAAATGCAGGGTGCATTAGTGAACTGTTGAACTTTAATCTGTGTTTACGAAAGTGTTGGTGTCCATTTTCATTCGAGTGCGACAAAATGTTTCTAGATTCATCACGTGATGACATATTCATGTAATTTTGAAATAGTCATCTGTTTTAAACTTTAACAACTTCATAAACAAACAACTATTTAGAAACTTCTTTTAACTTTACTTTTATATATAAAAGGCAAATATTTTTTTAATCAATACATATACTAGTCTGTAACCGATCGCCGTCTGTACATGAAAGATATTTGGGAGAAATCGATATTCTCTCTACTCTACTCTATGTGTGTTTGTTCGCGCTTATCTCAAAAACGGCTGATCTGATTCGATTGTGGTTTTCACTGATATATTGTGTTGTTTCACTTCAATCGATAAATAACAAAGTTATGTCATTTAAATAAATATATTTCGTTTCTACCTTTGTTAAATTTGCCTTATAGCGTGCGAAGCCGCATGCAGTAGCTCGTACATTACAAATGTTTATACACTTTATCAATAAAACGTGAAAATTATAACCATAAAATGCTATCTCTGTACCTGATGATACCGTTGTTAGTACTAAAATTCTAGGGCCACCTGTCTGCCATAACACAACTGAAACTAAAAGCTTTTAACCTTACAGGAAAAAGGTATAGGTACATATATGGGCTCTTGGGGCACTAGCGTTAAAATTCAAAAAAGATTGACAGCGGCCTTAGTGGGACTAACTAATGGAGTCAACAAAGTGACTATGTTGGCCTAATGCATTTTGGACTCTAACTTTGGACTTCTAACCGCTTTTTTCTTCATCAAAAAAAAATGATTATTGAGGTTTTTTAACTATAATTTTAAAGAAATGTGCTAACTACATTACAAAAGCCGGAAATACTTTTTATAGGTACAGAAAACGAAGGATTTTTTAGGTATTCTACCCCTAACGGATTAAAATAGAGAGAATATTTCACTGCTATAAGGTAGAAGTTGATGTAATGTATAGGTTCATTTAAACTCTGTAAGATTTAAGTTTTACTTGCGGCTAATGGTAGATGTGTCATTATTATCGAGGACCGAGTCGTCTTTTGTCCGACAACCACATCGTTTCAATCGAAACAAAAATCGCTTTTAATCTGTTGCTAAAATCAATTGCTGCACTTCGAAAAAGTTACGATAGTAACATCTCTGTTATACTTTTTGTAGTATTTTTTTGTATTGAAAGAGCTTATATAGCTTAATAGCTCACCTCAATCCTTCCAATAATGGATTACGTCCAATAATGGGTCTGTAATCAGCAGCAAAAAGTTCTCAGATACCTGAAATCGGATACAAATGCATTTCTTGCCTGGGGGACTGAGATAGAAATCTTCACATTAGTAAGTGTCTACAGATCCAGAACACAGCTTATTGCAAAGCTACCATGCATATATGCAACCACCAGCCTCCTAATCCCCGATATACTTTTCTTGTTTTCACATTGGAGAGATTTAGTTGCCATATTTATTCATGATGGACCTGTTAAAAGGAGATAATTGTGTTAATGACAGACATAAATTTAAGAAGGCATTAACCATTTACAATTAGTCTGACTGCTTTTGTTACCTCTAAACTTTAATAAAAGTGAGCCGTAACGTGACGTCTGGCAGACGTGGCAATCGGAACTTTTTTTGAGCAGAAAATATGCATGGAAATATGTGTTAATAGTGGAAGAATCTAGGCTAGTATGTCAGAACCGTGTCATTTGACACTCGATACTCTCTGCCTACCCCGTTAGGGATTTGGCGTGAAGATGTGTGTGTGTGTATAGAGGAAATGAATATGGCATATTAATTCAGTGTCGCCACGCCAACAGTCGGTATGATATCGCATTAGTTGTAGGCACTTTTATTACCTCGTTACATATTTTTTTATCGTATAAAGGTAGCAAACGAGAATGCAGTCCACCTGATGGTTAGTGGTTACTGTCGGCCATGGACATCAGTAATCATCCCTAAGCACAATTAGATCATACTTAAGTTTGATCGCAGATGCGTTGCTATGCCTGTGGTCTAAGATGTTTGCCTCGTGCATAAGTATAGCCGGCAACCACGTCTCCCCAAACGGAAACACAAAAATTGCGTCACGGACGATTATGAGGGTGGCGGTGGTAGCTTTCCGATCGAACTAAACGAGTTCTACCACCTATACATGTTGAGCCAATCTAAATTATCATAATCAACAGGTTAATTAAAGTGTGATGGTTATTCTGGTTAAAACAAACGCTATTATGCCCTAATCAAATTTCAGTTCACGACATAAGAACAAATAAGCGTTATCATTGTGTGCTCTCAGCCAATCAGTATTCTGTGGCGATTGCATATTCAACAAACACCATTTAGTGACGAGGCAATATTGAAATTCCACGTTATAACGTTAGCAAAATCAGTTCACCTATTCCATAGGTACCGTTAATCCTATAACTATGCTAATATTATAGATACGTGTATGTAGATTAGTCTACTTCCAAGAAGTTATATCGAAAATTCCTAAAACGATTTTCTTATTTTTGTGACAGATATATTATCATGACGTGCGTATTTATGCTGAAGATGTCTGGAAGACGCCTTTTTTAGAATTGGCTTTTTGTTACAACTTGTCATTCTTTTTGGCATAGATACAAGTTTATTTTCTTACATTTTATTTATCAAATTAAGATAGCAAACGAGCTTGCATTCCACTTAATCATTTCAAGTACGATTAAATTGTACCTGTACTTGACTACAGTTGCGTTATTACCCCCTGATACTCATAAATATGTAAGTCTGTATAGAATTTTTCAATCTCTGCATCTAATGCTGCTTCGGTAGGTGCGTACACTTGTTTAAGAAATAGTTTAAAACCCTGTAAATTTAAGTTTAATAATGCAACTCTGTCGTTAATGCTTGTGCAACTTTCTATACTTTCTTTATGGCATTTTATTATTATGAAGCCCACTCCGTACATTCCTTGTATAAGGCCTGTGTAATCTGTGTGTAAGGCCTCCTTTGAAATCATAGCCTAAACCTATCCTAAATATTCAACTTAAAATAGTCACGTTATTACAGGCTTCAGATGTAGTTTTAAGATATAACAAACATTTTTGTCTGTTAATTCAAAATGATGTTGACAAGATTTAGAAATCTGAGTCGTTGTTTCCAGAAAACAATCCTTAAGGGCCCTCTCTGGAATAAGGGATGTAGTAAAGCGTGTTAATTGAGAACGGAGCGTCTTCTAAATTAACAAAGGGCCTCTGGGCTGGTTCGGTCACGATTCATAAGCAAGTCTAACTACCTCCCATAATAAAATTTTAATTGAACTTCGTCTGCGCTTATAAGAATTTTATTCGTCATTCAAAATGAGATATAGAATACAATACGATGTCTGTGAGTATTCTTTTTTTTACTTTGATTGTATGTTTTATTTTGTACTTTGTTTACATGTAGATAATTTTGTTTCTTTTTTTAAATAAAATTTGTAAAGGGATGCATTTTGTAATTTGTTCATAATTTAAAAGGTATTCCAAACGTAACACAAAATGTTGAAAAATAGCTAGGTAATGAAGGTGATATTTTCTACATAGTTAGCTTGCCATGCACGTACAAGATGGAATAATTTTCTTCCAAGAAAAAACGAAGGAGTAACTTCTAATAAGTATAAGAGGTAGATAACTTAAGCTGCATTGCAGTGGCTGATTTGAGAAATGTTCTCTCGTGCTGGCAACTGAAACTATATTGCTAACCAGCAAGCCAGCTTTTATTACAATTAATGTAAACTAAAATCATACTAGTTACAGGTGAAAAATATACACTATTGGTCGAAAATTATATAAACGTACTAGTTGATCCGGCACACGTTGTTTTGCAATAAAAAAAATAAACAATGGGGGTTGATGGTAGAAGGGTGAAAATTTAGGGTTGTATGTATTTTTAATGACACATCATAAAAAAATAAATGTCCAAAAAATAAAAAAAAGTAAAAATTGGCGTGGACCACCCTAAACTTTTAGAGGTATGATAATTAAATGTTGACCGATTCTTAGACCTACCCGATATGTACACAAAATTTCATGAGAATTGATCAAGAGGAGTTTGACAACAAACACCGCGACACGAGAATTTTATATAGATGGTGGTAGAACTCATGTACTTCGACCGGGGAGGTACCACCGCCACCCTCACAATCCTCCGTGAAGCAATTTATTGTGTTTCGGTATGGAGAGGCGTGGTTGCCGGCTATACTTAAACGCGAGGCGAACATCTTAGTCCTCAGGGGTAGCAACGCATCTGTGATCAAACTTAGGTATGACTCAATCGTACTTGAGAATTGTTACTGATGTCCATGGGCGGCAGAGGCCACTTTCCATCAGGTGGACTGCATGCTCGTTTGCTACCTTAACACGATAAAAAAAAAATGCAATACCTATGTTATCATATGAAGTAATTGACATTGAGAATGAATTTAACTATCATTCAGCTGATAAATTCAGTAATAGAATGACAGGCAATATAATCGTAAAATAAAACTAAGTATTATTTATAAGTTTACAAGAGATTTCCCGCGATTTGTCCGCGCAAAATCGACCCGGTTTTATCCCCTAGTTTCCCTGTTTACGGTAGGAATTTTCAAAAAATGTGTCTCACTTACATAATTTAATAAACTTTCATGCAAAATTTCGTAGCTCTAGACCCAACGGTTTCCTCTGGACATTGATAGACCACTCAGGCAGCTATTTAGTAGGTATTAAATTTGCTTTTATCAACATATACAGATTTTAAAACTCTGAAAACATTAAAAACTTGTCCTGCGGACAGTACTCGCCAATAACTGGCCAGAGTAAATATTGATGGAACCGAGACAACGCTACGTCGGTTTTTGAGAATTCCGTATGAAGGTCCGCGTTGTTTGTGTGTCCCGTCCACAGTCTCTGTTTGTATGGCCGTGTTCCTGCCTGATACCCTCAAACACTATCGGTACAACTTATTGAGATTTATTACTTTGCTGTGTTCTTGATTGTACTAGTTTGTTGTAGTTTTCTGTTAATTTTGACGAAGTTTAGTTCTATGCCAAATTGTCATTAGTAGATATTTTAATTATCCTACATACGTAATAAATGTTGATTGTTTACATAATAATAATATATTCAGTTTTAACATAAACCCGACATTAACTTAATCTCTTATTCCAACCTACACCTTTACTGTTATCCCTGTCCTGATGCCCTGAAAAAGGGGAGCAAGTAGGTACAACAGTTTTCAGAATACATTAATTTACCAGATAAGCCAACAACATTACATTGAATGAGTAATTCGATTGTGCGATGACCCATTCGATAGAATCTTCAGAACAACTTGGCAAATTAAAATTAGAAGTTTGTACTCTGGCAGGAATTGTTCCCTGCCCAGTAGATATGGTTACACGCAGTATATATGGTGGTTGGTTGCATTGGTTAACAGCCATATTGTTGTGGTAATCTTCATAACATCTATGTAACTGAGGTATTTTGATTGTATTATTTAGATACTGCTTAGGTATGATATTTAGAATTTTTTACCTTATTTCAGGTGGCTTACGACGGCTTTAATAATTAATAATTTCAGCACCATAAAGTGGGTATGGTCATTTGCGTCCATATTTTAAAAAGTGTAGTAAGTACAGTAAACCTAAACCAGTCTGAAAACGAGCGCATTATAAATGCACAATGCACACTTGACACGCTTCTCGAGTTTTATCACACACTCACGCTCTCCCAATAAGAGGAACGAGCCAACGAGGTGCTAATCCACTTGCCGGCTCTAATGAGTCCTGCTAATCACTCACAAAGGAAGTGCAGTGAAGAGCCACTCACGATGGCCTGTTCTGCGCCAGAATGACACTTTGGCTTTAATTTCCACGTGTTTTACTTATAATTAGCGCATTTGCTAATTCGGGTTCATGTGTTTGATTCGTTTGTCACCCAAAGACCTGGTTTTAAAAAGAAATAGAATGCCAGAGACGAAAATATTATACCAGTTTAGGTCTTGCTGATAATAGCTGACGTTACGTTACGTAATTAAAATTATAATCCTTTTGGCGCGTTATGGAAGAATGATGAGAGTGCTTTTTATCGTATAAAAGGTAGCAAACGAACATTTCATCTGATGGTAAGTTGTCATTGCCTCCCATGAACATTTGTAATCAACCCCAAGTATCTACGTTTGAATGATTTAATCGTACCGAAAGTTAATTACATATGTGTTACCACTACTGAGGACTAAGATGTTCGCCTCGTTTGTAAGTATAGCCTGCAACCACGCCTCTTAGTGACCGAAACACAATAAAAGCAATTTACCTATTTCACAGAGGATTACCTATGAGAGTGGCAGTGGTGGAGAGGGAAATTTAAAACATATCTTTTTCAATTGTAATCAGTCTATGATTTCAAAAGAAGAATAAATTCTAACACACAGATGATTTTTTATCAAATAAAGTTTATAATGATAACTCCGATGACATGAACTTATTTAACGTAATTTATGTTCATTACGTTTCGTTAAAGAAAGATGCCCTAAAAAAAGCTACAAATTATTAATTTGACAATTAATCATGAAGAAGCATACATAATTCCTTTAGTTAGATTCGCAACTTCATGTAAACAGAAGCAGAAGTAAATTAATCTTACCTTTTAACAGACTTTTTGGTAACGAAAACCTTTCTGAGCAAAGCTGTTATTCCATTCCATGATTACCTAATTATAAAGACAGGCACGTCATTCCTTTAGCTAACTTTGAAAATCCTTGTAAATAGAAGCAAAAATAAATGCACCCTAACTAAATAAGGCAGAATTAGAATGATTAATAATATTTGAACAATATTAGGTCTTTATTTTTATTCGCATTATATGGAAAGAAAACTACATTAAATTAACTTAATCATAATCCATTACTATTACTTGCAGTCCAATTCTTTATGAGATCAAAAATGTATACCTTATCACGAGTAACTACAATGCACCTATTACGTAGATAGTAGCGCGATTGCAGTTTTAATCAATATTCCCTCAGCGCTTTGTAACCTGTAGAGGCAAGGCAAGAGGCAGAGGCAGAGCCACGAGAGGCACAAACACGGCAGCCTTTGACGCGATGTCAAAGAGAACTCAGCCAGAGCGCTTTGACGGAATTGTCTACAGATTCACCGACAAGGGGTTGTCATATGTTTTATTCATGGGCTTGTGTGCGGGAAAATAAACGAAATATGTAAGCGTGCTTGCGGTAACTATGTCCTGTATGATCCTTAGATCTTATAACTTATCCTCGTGTAATTTGCATTTTAAAGACTTGAAAGAAAGTTGATGGAGTATGTAAGTTTTATAGAGGGAGAAGATAGATTTTTACTTTGTAAACAGTAAGCGACACAGAATTCTTCACTAACATTTTTAACGTACAGACCAGAGAAATTGCCAATTTTTCCAACTAATTTTGACTACGTATTGTACATTGCAAAACATAATGTCAAATGTTGTTTATTCAAAGTGGGTCCTTTAGAGCTCGTTGTGAAAGTTAAGAAAACTACTACTGCTTCGGAAAATTCACTATGAAAAAAGAATCATGGTGTGCTTAGCACCAAACCCAGGGTGGATTCAGACTTACTATCTAATCTTCAGACATAGGTTATTGCTAAACCTCAACAGTAAAAGAAGAAGTGGGACTATTCGAGGACGACGATATGTGTACATACGTGTTTGGTAAGATACAAAATGTAGAACTCACGTGATTCAACTCAACCATAATAATATTTAAGAGTAGTAATGTAGTTGATTTTAGATATGGCTTCCAATATATTTTGGCAAAGGGAGATTTCCACACACGCTAGAAGGCCTTACCGGTGGCGATTGTACCCTAATAATTCAAAATTAGAGTTTACACAAAAAAAAAACAATACAAAATCTATAGTGTAATTAAGAAATCACGAGTCTTGCCACAATAACTATTTAATTGACAAATGTCCATCTGGCAGCAATGATCACCATAAAGTGGACTGCAACCTTTAAGTGGTCACTGCTGCCCATTGACATCAGCAATCATTCCTAAGTATGATTGTATCATATCTGAATTTGATCACAGAAGTTTAGCCGGCAACCACGCCTCTCCAAACGGAAACACAATTAACTGTTTCACGGAGGATTATGAGGGTGGCGGTGGTACCTCCCCGGTAGAACTAAACGAGTTCGACCACCTGGTAAAATGCAATACCAAAAACATACCTACATAGCTATAAAAGTCTGGTATACAAAAGCATACTTGATATACTTGACCAACCTGTTCCATCAAACGTTTGGTACACAAAGCGTTAAGTACCTACTGTAATAACTCCATATACTTAATATCTTCGCAAAAGCTGGTACTCGTAGCGATTTGGGCGTTTAATAAAAAGCACACAATACACGAGCCACTACACCGGGATCGCTTCTCTTCTATTTTATTTTTAATATTAAACCCCCCGGCGACCGTTGTTTCCACAGACTAGGTGTAATCAGAGACTATTTTTATTTTGTGAGGCAATTAAATATTTTGACTTCTAGTTGGGTTCACTAAATGCGATTATGTGTTTTTAATCACTAAAAGTTTTATATAAAATCATGTATACATCGATAATTGCTGTAAATCAAGAATACACAACTTTGCACCAGAGGCTTAATACTTAACTTAACTTTACTTAATAATTCCTAAATTAAAAAAAATCATAACTTTATATTACTTGAAACTTGTCGAAGGTCGAATAAATATACCTAATACCACGTGTCGACTAAATATAAAGTTATGACTAATCTCTAAGATTTTAAGTTTTTTGGCTCTGGTATAAAGTTGCACATTTTTGATTTACAGCAAATACGCTTTCTAGCGTCGACATATATAAATTTATTTGCAATCTAGAAAAAATGCTTTAAATTACATGGTGCTCCTTATTTGTATTTTTTGCAGTAGAGAAGAACAATTCGACCACTCACAACATGACCCACCGACACGATAAAAAAATCTGGAGTATGTATGAACTTTACCAACTTGCACATAGTTAGCGCAAGGCACTACACCCATAATCCTTGTCATTGTGAGGAGCATGTGTACCTAGCAGTGGAACGATAATGGATTGTGATGATGTTTCTTGAGTCTATCTAGTATGCTATCTAGTATGCTATCTAGTATATTTATACAATCAAACTGTATATTCTTAAATATGCTCTATATCTATATATCTATCTCTTTCGCTCCCTGTGTCCTCTACTACTAACTTATCTATGCAATGAATTTCCGCGGAGGCAAGTGAAGAGCTCTCCACAGCTATTATTGGGATTCAGATGGCTCGCCTCTTCATCATCAGCGTCTAGATAAATCTGCTACAGAGGTGGAATATGGAGTAAAATGAAGCAAAATCAACGTAGACCTGAAACATGAAATTTTTTTTTTTTTTTTGCGTAAGCATAATATGGAAAAACCAAGTAATAATATAGACATGTCTCAATTAATAAACAGCTTTATAACAGCACGCATTATTACAGCCTTTGCATTTTATATAAAGCAAGCACTTCGTAAATTTATATTATAAATGATGGCGGAGGCATCTGAACATTAAATGCTTAAGTAACACATCCTGAAAGATATCTGATTCCTGTAGTAGCATAAATGATGCAAGATGTGGAATAAACTTCCTTCCGAGGTATTCCCGGAGCGCAATACACAGGGCTCTTCAAAAGAAAAACCTCTCCTTCTATGCAGGCGCTACATTGGTGACTCATCTGGTCTTACAAATCTATACCAGACGGTGACTGCTGCCCATGAGGTGGTCTGTCGTATCACAAGGCTTATAAATATCGAGCCTTTAGCCCCCTCCATTGTGAGTCATTTTAACTACCTATGTCTATGTAGACATTGTTTGGTGATGTTGCTATGTTAATGTCACCTATGGCTAATCAGTCTAGGTGGTAGACCTCTCACAGTTTGACTGGGTCCGGGACCCACCTTCTACTCTGCCATCAGATTAAGCCTCCTTAATGTAATTCTTTAGAATCGACTGATGAGGCTGGCGAGGCGGATTTGGCGGTTACATACGAGGCGAATCTCTTAGCTTATAGTACCCGTCTGTGGTCGACATCAGGGCTTCAACAATAAGAGTCGATTTCAAAATTACATGGACGCCAATGACCACATTATCAGGTAGCCTGAATGTTCGATTGCAACAGAAGCAGGAGCTTTACTGTTGAAATTTTTAATTTGCTTCTTTACTGAGGAAGACACAACGCTGATATTTCAGTAATTTCAGTTATTTTGTGTCTCGAGAAACCATCGTATATGAACATAAACCCAATGGGTGTTCCATTAAGTTATTAATAACGATTAAATGTAAGTAAAAATACAATTTTCTCAGAATAAGGTGATAATTCATAACGACATAAATTAAACCATAGAAAAATAACATGTAAGCGTGTTTGGGATCTGATAAGAATCGTCAATATTTGCGGCTACGAATCGAAAAGCCTCAATCAGTAATTACTGGCTGGAGACTAACTGTCCGACTAACAAAGTGGGTTATACAAATAGGCGACTTTTTATCGTTTAAATGT
>DWNR01001861.1:0-14149 GCA_018250455.1 Polygonus leo | reverse complement strand
ATTATTACAATTTAGGCTTTAGAATTACATTAGATGTTGGTGAGTGTCACCTTAATTATAGGTACGAACAGCATGCTATTACAAGAAAAAAAATTAAACAATAACTAAAACCGAATTAACACAATTATCGATACGAAAAGAATATTAAATTGTACTAATCAAAAAAACAAATAATTTTCAAATAGTTATTTATTTTTTTTGAAAGTTATAAAGAAGTTGGGACCATAATTTCTTTTTGACTAAAAATAGAATCGACGTCAAGTGATAAATAATTTATTAATATTTTGATGTCGGGTGCTTTCTGCGCCTTCACTTTATATACCTTCTTAGCACAATTAGTACCGACATAAAAATTATTAACTATTTTTCACTGTTTCATCAAGTTCATCTTGATGTCGATTCTATTTTCAGTCAAAATATTTTTTCTTTCAGACAAACATAGTATGCACTTTTTTGCAATGGACGCTTTTTTTCTTTTTTTTCTTGTAATTTTTATAGTATAGAAGCAGACGGCAGTCAAGCATTCCATTTGTTTCTAAAATAGAAGTGGCAAACGAGCATGCAGTCCACCTGACGGTAAATGGATGGTCACTGCCATAAATATATATTTTCGCCATAAATACCTGTAATAACCTTAGATTGGAATAACTCAGCTCAACATTTAGGACCGAGATGATCGTCTCATATAAGGGAGACCGGTAAACTGTGCATTTCCTAAAGAAATAAAAATTGCTAATAAACTAAAATAAATAAATAACTGTTACAAAGCGAACAACCGAGATATAACATAATATAAGAATTTGCTCAGCATCACAGCTGATAGGTGTAACTCGAATATTCCGTAGACAAGATTCCAAGTACGTACTAAAAGTTACCAATAAATACGTTACTGGCATATATTTAGTAATCCAAATAAAAACGTTCCGAGATGACAGCGACATAACGTACCTCGAAGTCATACAGCGTACAAGATTTATTATTGTACCAGACAGCTCAATTCACGCTCTTCGAGCAATAAATCTCGAGAAAGTATTCCTAATAATAACTCTCAAAGGGCTGACATAAGATCACGCTGTGTAGTATTCGGGGCACGCACTGCCAGGCTTAATAGACATTGGGCTTATCCTTGAGTTGCTACTGACAAAGGGCAATTACGTAAGTGGCTATTTTTGACGCGTACGTCAGGTTTGGGAGACGTCAGCCCCCGACAGTACACAACATGAAGGACTCACGTTGAATTGAGTTCTACTACAGTAAATATGAAGATATACAAATCATAAAAGGTTATGTGAGTTTAATATAGTATTTTGTAAATGAATACCTCTAGGATATATACACATACATGGCCCTAAGATACGTACTGTACTATGCCCCTAACAATTTTTTTTTGAGTTCCACTACTATTTCAAATTTAAAAATATATATTTTTTTATTTCAATTAGACATATTACTTTAGGATACAATATACATACTTTTTATCTATTTAAAACAAATGTAAGCGTAAGGAAATCAAAAAATTCTGACAAATAGAAAAAGATTAAAAAGGTAAAAGACGGATAAAGAAATATACACATACATCAAACATTAAAAGGTGGTAACTACATAAAAAAGAACGATGATTTGAACAACCCGTTAACTGGTATAGCATAGATAAATAAACTTATAATTATCTATGGTAAACTGTAAACGTGAATCAGGCTTCGCATTTAAACCATGGGTTATATAACCTCATCAGTGAAAGAATAACGACAACGTTTTTACATATTTGTCATCTCCAACCCAATTCGCTTAAATATCTTAATGTTTCAGCCAACCCACTCTTATTCCGCGCACGTATCCCCCCGATTAAATAAGTCTTGCTTCGGGGCTTATCTGAGTAACATACAACAAAGGGCTCACGTGACGGTATTGAGTCCAGCCAATATTATATACAATAGATATGTTACCTCTATACTTAATTGCGGTTGAATTGTGTGCCGAAATGACTGTGGCGCGATCTAATGATCGATCCATATTGCATTCCTAACATAAATAATTTTATTTATCGTCTTAAAGTAGCAAAGGAGCATGCAATCCTTCTAATGATAAGTGGTCACTGCCGCCGACATTAGTAATCTTTCTAAAGTAAGATTTAATTGAATTTGAGATTGACCATAGATAAGTTGCTACCCATCAGGCCTAAGATGTTCGCCTCGTTCGAAAGTATAGGCAACACCTCTGTAAACCCAAACGCAAGAATTGTTTCTCGGAGAACTATGAGGGTGGCGGTAGTAGCGGTCAACCGATGGTAGGTACACGAGTGGTAGGCAAAATCTACCCTTATAATACTTCTAACAAAATATAATAATACTAGCTTTTGCCAGCGACTTCGTCCGCACAGAAGTCGAAAACACCTTGGGGGTAGAATTTCGAAAAATCCTTTATTAGTGCTCTCTTACATCATGAAAGAAACCCCTGTACCAAATTTCAAGTTTCTAGGTACAGTAGTTTCGGCTGTGCATTGATATGTCAGTCAGTTAATCAGATTTGCCTCTTATATATATAGATTCTTTATACATTTCAGAACTGCAGCGTTATTCGTGTTACCTTAATGCTATTATGAGCTACGTCGAGGGTACATCTTTTCTCAAGCAATATTTTGTTACAAGACTTTGATAAATTGTATTTGTAGAAAGTTAACTTCTGTTCTGTTATTATGAGGATACTGTTACAGTATTGTTATTGTTACTGTATAAATTCATCACTTTTGTTCAACCATTTCATTTTGTTTTTTTTTCAGATAGATTTACAAAATATTGTAGTTATAACTGTAGGTATTGTACATTAATCTTGTTTTTTTTTCACTTTGTCACTTATACCGTCAGGTACCTTATTTCGTTTTTTGTCAAATGTGATTTTCATTCCGCTACAGAGTATAAAGGCATATTACAGAGTTTATTTTTCGTCAAAGTTTTGTCAACGTAATGTTATCTATTTGGCTATAATGTAAACCTAAATATTGTAAACTTTCCTTGACATGGTGAACGTTACTAATAAATCAATTATGTAGATGAATCACTCCCATATATATAATACTCTTTATAGGAAGTAAGTTGCATTACCTGTAATTGAAAGTATGTGTAGTTGGAATAGCTAATTTACAACCTACCTGATCTTACCTAAATTTAACAACTAATTCTAACATTTCTATAATCTGACCACCATCCTTGGTTATAGTTGATAGCACTTCCATAACGTTCTTCACTTTTGTTTTTTTTTTTTTAATGTGTAGTTAATTTTGACCGAACTGGCCTTTTCAGCTTCACCGTTCACAGTTTATGGCAAGCCAACTAAGGGCTCGAAATCTTAGTATTTTTATAAATCACCAATTCTCTGTTCTTATAGTCTTAAACCTGAATATAATATTGCAGAAAATATTTATTAATCAATTTAATAAACTATATTATTTATTATATTTTATTAAAAGTCAAAACGCACAGTGCAAAGCTAAAATTGCATTTTTTAAAATCCGAAATATTGCGTTCGGGTTTCTGAAACATTACACATATTATTGTAAAAAGAAACCCGACATTCAATGAAAATATACATTATAAAATATACTACATTAAAAACACGCAAGATTCGGATTAGAGTCAGTGAATCAAAGCATTAGCTACTACTCTAGCACTTGCAATTAGTCAGTGTAATGTGAACAGAAATGTTAGATCAGGCGAATGTTAGTGAGCGGCGTCCAATTTGTTTGCGGTCGGCGCAGGTGCATTTCGAGTACTGACTGAACTAACGTAAGGTACGTAGAGATTCGTTGTTGATTATTATATAAATAATTGACGGTGCTTTTAGGAATTCTTAAATTATATTCTGTTGTCCTTATAAATAACGAATACGCAGTTACAATGAAGCGCTATTGTAGACTGTACTTAATAATAATATTCGTGAAAGTCAAAAAATATGTAGGCGTAAGTTTACATAAATAGAAAAATGTATTTTTGGATTATAACATCAGTGTAAATATTAATTGATAACAATACATTATCAAGTTTCTTTTTCATAAAATAAAAATCCCAATACTCGATATACACAAAATAAAAAGATAGTGAGTATTTTAACACTGTAATATTAGGCTTGGGACTTTTAAACGTTTACTTTTAAACTACAAATAATTTGATACTAGGTAAAAAAAAATACATATAAAAAAATACACGTGTAATCGTAAATCAAAGCATTAGCTACTTGTCGGGCACTTGCAATTAGTTAGTATAATGTGAACAGAAATGTTAGATCAGGCGGATGTTAGTTAGTGGCGTCCAATTTGTTTGCGGTCGGCGCAGGTGCACTTCAAGTACTGACTGAACTAACTTAGCTTGTAGCAATTTTGGTTTATTATAATATAAATCAAATAAGCATAGAATTATCAGGTTTTTTCAGCATTCACCCACTCTATAAAAATCAACATAACTCAAAAAATGATACCGTTTTTTTTAAACACGAGAATACTATACTTGTAGCTTAAAATGTTTCGTGTTAATTAAAGTAGAATATAAACCGATAATAAAATAATATAAATGGACTAAATGTAACTAAAAAAAATGTCCGGCATCAAAATACACAGATTTCATTCGTGTAAGTATACCAAAGCATTAGCTATTACTCTGGAACTTGCAATTAGTCAGTGTAATGTGAACAGAAATGTTAGATCAGGCGGATGTTAGTGAGTGGCGTCCAATTTGTTTGCGGTCGACGCAGGTGCACTTCGAGTACCTACTGACTAAACTAACGTACCTTGTAGCTATTCTTCGGTAAAATTACATTATCCTTATACTCGTAGATTACTCACTTTAACTATCAATGACAGTGCTATTAAATCACAGAATTACATATGTTCAAAGTATTATTTTATACATTTATAATTTAATGCATGATTAAATAAGTTTTATAGTTTACCCTTTACATGTTTTTTTATACCTGAAAGATGACTAGAATATATTATACTATTTTAGAAATAAGACTATCTTTTGCGTATAATAATAAGACTAATATTAAGATTATTTTCTGTTTTGTTTAATTCTTACTCATTTTCAATTTATTTTTTCCATGTGTCCACAACACGCATTACTTTTTGTTATTGATATTTAATTCACGTTCATATGTGATAGGCTACCATCTTATACCACATGAGTGTTTCAGTCTTACAGACATTTATTTCATAGAATTATGTACAGTAAGAAGGTACTTATTAACAAATGAAGTAAAACCTATTTAACACGTTCAATGTACAAAATCAACATTGTCCATGTTGTTTTCGTATTATCATCTCGTAAGCATAAAGTCAATCGTATCGTAATATAAATTATATTGGGTTCGTTTCGATAAGCGCGGCACTTTTTGTTGACGGTCTGTGTATTAGAACTAAGCCTATGACCGAAAACTACAAACTGGATTATCTAGCGTTGTGGCAAATGTTCAGTACTTTTGTATTTGTACACAGATATTTTTTGTTCCGCTGTTTTAGCGGGAATTTCGGAGCGTACATTTTATTGAAATCCGCACATGTTTTGTAGTCAATACATTTAATCCTAACGCATAGTTGCGCAACGAGATAAAAAAATGTTCATAATGAAACCTAGCGAAAAGACTGCATGACGACCGCGGCAGTCAGACGAAATTTCAGCCATTTTCAAGTAGATTTTTTGTTTGTCTCGACACAATGATTATAGCTCAATTGGAGAAGTGCCACCCTCATATGCCTCGATGCAGCCGCGTTTCAGTTCGTAAAGCATCATGAGTGGTCGACATCAGGTAAAACAACAAACAATTAAGGACATTTAAAAGTAAACAATTTGACGGTTACAAATATCCATAGACGGTAATGACCATTTTACCATAAGGACAACTGCAGACTCTTTTTCCAATTTTTTTCTTTTTATCTTATCTCACATTTGTCGCACATTTAAAATAAATAACTTTACCAGTTGGTCGAACTCTTGTAGATTAACCGGGGAGGTACCACTGCCATCCTCATTTTGCTCTAAGTAGCAATTCTTGTGTTTTAGTTTGGAAGACGATAAGACCGTTCCTAAAGTTGATCACAGATGCTTTGCTGCCTTTTAGAATAAACTATTCGCCTCGAATGCTAATATAGTCGAAAACTACGCATCTCCCACACCGAAACGCAATAAATTGATTCACGATGGACTACACGAGTTCTATAACCTGGCTCAATTTTATACTACATGCTACACCATGTACAAACCTTATAGGATTACTCATTTATTGATCCACACTTCTAGCATCGTTGGACAAGATAGGTGTAGAAAAGGGTGATTGTGGGAAGGCACTAGGTTAGGTTAGGTTAGCACCCCTGCAGGAGCAAATCGTGTTAGCAGCCCGTGGCAGTACTCTTGATTAACTTTGTTAGTCACTTGTATAACCGTTTTCGAGTATTTCAACATCTTCTATTTTAATTTGTAGTTACTTGATTCTTGTTAATATGAGCTACATTTTTGAGATTTTGTACCCAATGAAATCCTATTTCTAATGCTCCACTGTCCTGTTTCTCTTGAAACGTTATTAGATAATAGAAATTTAAGACTTTATTTTATTACTAATATTTTAAAGTGTTTATATTTAATATCTTATGTTAACAACAATAACAACGTAAGTTATATGTATATAAGAAGAATATGAAAAATACATTAATATGATCGTTTTGTATTTTCATCAAATAAAGAAAAACAAAATTTGTTTTAGTATTATCTTTAATTTTCGAAAGTTTGCTTATGTTATTCCTTTCTTCACTATTTTCTTTCGATTGCCCTTTCTTCGATCTTTCTAATGACGTCTTGAACAAATATAATATTCAATTTGCAAACTCCTAATGCAAATATTACAGTGAAATATTCATTTGATTTTCGTGACTTGTGCTATGTGCTAGTCACTTCATTTTAATTTTTTTGATTCAATACTGGATTTCAACATCACGTAATACGAAAATGTCGTTTTTAGAATCTGAAACAACAAAAGATTAGAAATGCCTTTTAAATAAAACGTATGGGGTTATTTTGATACATTTAAGTCAAAATAAAGACTTTATTAACATAATACATGGATGCATATTTATTGTTAAGGTTCAAAACCCAAAAATAAACCATTCGTTTAGAAGTAATCAAATTGTTGCATCATTTAAAATACGAAATTCTTACGACAAAGCTTTATTTTTTATATTATAGCTTTACTTAATTATGTTCTTATTAAATTAATGATTGGTTTGATTTAATTTAAAATTATTTTTCTTATTTTAAGACTTTTTTAATAATAGTTCGATTTTATAATGCTTACTAAAAATTAATATCCATATCTAGACAGGGCGTAAAATCAAATATTGTCCCCATCTTTTATCTTTGATCATCCTGAATTTAGTGATCATAGTATTTATCTCTTACTTCGCAGTAAACTCATTAATTTCAAATAATTTTACAATATAATATTTCTTTCTCTTTCAATAAAATACGCGTGCATATAAAATATTTTGTTTGCTGTTTTGGAGCATATTCAAATTCAAATTCAAAAGTTTTTATTCATTATATGGTATATAGATACACTAAATGAACGCCATACAGTGTTAAACCAGTAATTAGATATTTTACTTATGTCTAAGAGAGTCGAGTCGAGTCGTAAGAGAGAGTTGTGTCTTAGTCTACTTATGTCTTTATCTTGGGCTTTTAGCCCCTCTCTTAGAAATAAGTAGACCGGAAGAAAAAAGCCGGCGGAAAAAAACTCCCGGCACTCTTAAAAAAATATTGCATTTAGTTACTAAAATCTATACAAAACAGTGTCACCTAGTCCAAGCACTTAGCGTCATATGTACTTCTTTACCTTCTATACAGATATAAAAATAAAGTAAAATCTCTATTCTTACCGACACCATAGGTTGCACTCCTGCTTTCAATCCTCCCAAAGCCCTAAACTGCATCTGGATTTGCATTCTCGCGAGGATAAGTAACACTATCTTCTGATTGGATACCGACATGTTTTCCCAGGGGATAGAATACACGATTTCTGGTAAGTCCTCGCTCTGAAAGGACAGTTATTTTGTTAATAGTAGCAGCAAAGGATGCCTCGAAATTTTATTCTCCGTGAAACAACTCTTGTGGTGTGTTGATATTTACACAGGTGCAGAACATCTTAATTCTCAGGATGACACCGCAATTGTATTTACTACATGTACGATTTATCCTTACTTGGCGTGAATTAAAATAAAAAGAGTCTACCTGATACGTAATAACCGATGCTAAAAAATACGTTCGCCTTGCGCCAAATACGCTGCATATTCACACTAGGATTGTTGTAAAGATGATTACGGGTACGTCTTTATCACCTTGTACATTTTTTCTTATTTATATAGGACGTCTATTTTTTATAACAAACTGAACAACGAAATCTTCCATCCTAATTTAGGTCTATTTGATTGCATTATTACCTAATTGTGTACCACCACTCAAAATGAGTTCAAACATTCTAAGTGCTTATAAGATAAGACATATGTGGACTTCTTCCATTTTCATTAATATGTTAAGAAGTTAAAAGTGGACACTAGACCGTTTTCCATCAGTTCATCTGCTGTTTCACTTAAGTTAGGATAACATAAAATAAATCAAGAATTCATTCTCATTTACCTGCTTCCGTATTTCTTCAATGACAAATGACGTCAATATGAGTTCACCAATATAAGCACACACCATTATAGCATACGACATTAAGTCTCCCTTAAACAAGGTAAAACAAATCAATTTTAACTAGTTATAGTAACAATAATTGATTGCCTTGAGAAATAACTATATCTTGATGTCTTAATTCAACATTTTCTTTAACTGTATACTATCAACTTACTGCCTAATAGGAGAGTAATATACAAAATTTAACAGTACATACCCCATTCAGAACTTGGTACAATATTAGGCTATCACTCAACAAATTATGAAAATAATTTGCCGCAACGTTCACACCGAATGCGGTTTGCAAATCTTTGAACACCCTGTAAATTAAATAAATATGTTAAAATTATACTAAAAATTGAAATCCATCTCGCATAATATCAAAACAGTGCTTAAGATAGTTCATAAATAAATATGTTAGTTTTATACCAGAAAGTGCAATCCATGTAATGAAAAAACAAGACATTGTTCAAAAATTAAATGCCTAGTATTAAAAATAAAAACTCATGAATGTACTCGGAATAAAATACTATAAAACGAGTGCGAATACTCATTGGTCCAATTTAACCTGAAGTAAAATATTTTCTAAAATATAACACCGAAGTAAGGTTCCGAAATAGAAGTTGAATAAGAACGATGCACGCATACATGAATAACAAATTTTTCGACGTAACGACGAATAAAGAACAAAGAAGCACCTTATGATAAGCACATGATGTTTTATAATGCCAATTAATCTCCTTCTAGTTTCTTTGTCAGAAATATCGTCGACAAAACTAGACTGCACAGTGTATTTCAGGACCTGGATATGGCCTATCAAATGGTAGATCAGCATGTAGTTAAGACAATGAAAAGTGGCCATCATCAAGACACCATTGCCAACAACATAGACGTTGATAATGTGGATGATCATCCAGTTGTTGAAGTTATAGCCGTAATCGAAAGGCATCCACATGTAGACGCATGTTTGAAGTTGTATGGTGCCGTTGAGAATTTCTTCTTTGTGGGTTATGTTATATATCAGGGGAATGCTAATCCAGAAGACCCAGTTCAGGCTGAAAGCTGCTGCCAAATAACAAGCAGTATACCGCGTAAAGCGCTCCACCATCAGCAATTTCTGAAAACAAAAAAATTGATTAACAATTGTGCCAGGTGGTACAACTCATTTAGTTAAACCGGGAAGATGCCACCGCCACCCTCATAATCCTCCGTGAAGCAATTCTTGTGTTTCGGTTTGGAGTGTCGTGGTTGCCGGCTATACTAATACACGAGGCGAATATCTTAATTCTTAGAGGTAGCAATGCACCTGTGATCAAACTTAGGTGTGATTTAATCGTACTTGGGGATGATTACTGATGTCCATGGGCGGCAGAGACCATGTACTATCAGGTGGACTGCATGCTCGTTTGCTACCTTTATAGATGATAAAACAAAATCCTTCGTTGAACAGAATGTAAAAACAATGCATACCTTTCTCATGTAACCGGTACGAACGATACAGTAGTTGCTTAAGTGAATTTGTGTTATGAATTTTTCCATTATTACTTTGTAGGTGTCCCCTTTCGATGATCTCATGTTTATCTAGATAAATTAAGAAAAAAAGTGCATTGTTATATCAGTATTACTATGATTGTATCATGTCTAATTAAGATGACAGTCATTTTAATGTTGGTGTTCTAGTCATAGTAATAGTACTAATGATAGAAACAATGGTATGACAGTAAAGTATCAACTGTAATTATCTTAGTACGTACACTGCGTTATTATTAAATAAATCACATAAAATTGCTGTTAATTCGTTGCAACTTAATTATAACCTTAATTTCACAAGCCAGATTCAAACAATAGAGGTTTTAATGAACTAATTTTAAATATGTAATTTTTCATGAAAGAGAAAACATAAAAGTACATAATGTTAAAATTAAGTGAATTCAACAGTAAATTAAAGTACGTAGGTACATTTTAAATATATTATAAGTATTTTAAAAATATGGATGAACGAATATCACTTACGTTAACTAAAACGCTAACAGGTAATATAGCTAGAATTATTCCAATGACATCAAATGTAAGGTTTTCGTAGTTAATATACAAATACACCACTTGAGTCAATGAACAAATAGGGGCTATCTTCACCAGAAATTTTGAATGAAGACTCAGAATTCTGTGTATTGGTTTGTAACCCCACCAGGTTCTGTCAGCCAAGCCCAGTATGTTGAGCATTGTAACAAAAACGCTGTAGAATCGTTGCTGCGATGGCGCCTGCCTGTTATCGAAAATTAAGTTTTAGACTTAGCTGTTTTTAGTATTTTTTATTATAGCGGAAACAGAGATACATCATCTGTGAAAATTTTAACTGTGTAGCTATCTCGGTTCATGATATACTGCCAAGTGACAGGCAGATGGAAAGAGGAGTCTTAATAATTTTTACTTTTTGGGTACGAAACCATAAAAAGAAAAAAGAGGTGTACTTTACCTCTTTTTTAATTTAATTTAAATTAAACAATCTAAACAACACATGCAACAACTCACAGAAAATACTCTTCATCCATTTTTCTTAGCTTTTTTGATTTTCAGTTACAATATACTGAGCTGTTAATACTAAAGACTGCAAAGATACTAACTTAAACCTCAACATACTTTGATTAGTCATCCGATACGTTTCCATTTTTCAATATAACCGTCATTTTGAAAATGGATCACTTTTGTGAAAGACAATAACATAGTATAGAAATACTCTTTATAAAAAAGTCTATGTGAGAATGAAGAGAACGTATGCTTTTTTATAGTAATCAATCTGACAAAATTCTTAGATATACTAAGATTAAATATAAGTATTTGAATTTAGAATTTTAGAATTAAAATTAGAAAGTTCATAATGTTGAAATTTCTAAATTTCTTAACCTAAATTATATGTTAGATAATAAATAATATAAAATTTTCATTCGGCTAAGTCGATGCGAATATTTAACACGTTCACAGTGAATGCCCCACATGTGGGTCATTTTTAAGTAACTCTGATACGTGCGTGCACCTCATGTGGGCCACAGCTCAATACAAACTAGAATCGTTTTCATAGTCTACACGTGTCATTTTTCATTGCATACACCTATGAACACTGAAACGTAAAAAAAAATGGCGCAACAACCAGGGAATTTTCTCATAGGGTTTCCAAGTAATAAATTTTTAAAGTTACTAAAATGAATGAATGTTTCTGTAGTATTAGAATGAAAATAAAACAAAGATTTTTTTTATTAATCAAATGTGTTAATACGAAAGTAAAAATGATAAAGAAACAAACAAAAAGATGACGAAAATTAACCAAGAATCACCAAAAAAAAACAAAAAGAATAAATTTAAAGTTTAATGACAAGCGTTATAGCATGGTAGGCAGAGAGCTTTTTTGCATTGAATACATTCAGTATCAATCTTCTTTGCTTTACTTCGAGCCACGGATGCAGAACTGCCTCCTTCAATCATGGTTTTATAACAGCCAACGCAACGTTTTCTTATTATTTTGTCCGTTTTTCTCGGAATTTATAGTTCGTACGTGGGTGCACCACAAGTGAGTCAATACTTTTATATTTAGTACGTGAGTGCACCACATTTGGGTCATTAAAAAACTAAAAAAAAGAATAGGAAGGGTGGTTTTATTTAAAAAAATATTTTAAGTTGTAATATAATATAAACATCCCTTATCATATTTTATCAAAACGCATTTACACGTGAGGGGTTCTCCTCATATATAGTAGCTCCACTGTTAACGTGTTAAAATAATTTAAGAAAGACGCGCGTATCCAGGCAGCTGCGCATTATTGTGTTCAAAGTATTTTATAGCTATATACCTTGAGCAATGGCATGTTGCTGACGCGAGCCGATCGTGTAACACGGCTATAGATTTTTTCACTTCAAATATTAAAACGTGAAGATTTGTAGTTGGTAACTCCAAATCCTCTCTCCTTCTCTCCTTCTGTGCACTCGTGGTAATTGTTACACAGGTTAACCACAAAAAACAGTTATACGGATATAGCCGTGTTACGTCTCAGGGCGAATTATGTATACCCCCTATTAACCTCTAAAAAAAACGAAAGGGCGTTTAACAATGGAAACATGCTGAAATCAATGTTAAAATTAAAGAGTCCATGAAAATAACAAGCTATTTTGCCTCAATGAGTTGCTCATCGTACAATAAATAATTAAAAAGCAAAGAAAAACAAACTCACGTCTTCATCAAAGACAAAGGAAAAGTAAATACGTACGTAAATTATAATGTAATTACTGTTTACCAACATTCAGGTAACTTTCTTTTGATTTTCTATTTCGTCATTATTGTATTATTTCGAGGTTTAACTGCCACTTGTATTATTAAGTTTTCGAATGACCTAATAACAAAGCAAAACCCGTGTAAGTCTGCCCGTAACTGGCTATCTGTTTGTCCGTGTGTTTGTCTACTAACTAATCTACTCGATAGATTAGGTGCAATTTTTGAATCCATTAATTCCTGTGAATCAAATATAAATGTGTAATATTTTTTAAACTTTCAAGTGGTCACAAATCATGCTGTTGTGTTACCGAATGAAAGGTGTTGATGCAAAAAAAGGTAAAAAGCCTTTTTACGATTTTACAATTTATAGATAATTGTTTTTAGTTGTAGTAACTGTACTAATAAAAAACATTAAAAGTTTCGAAAACTTAAGAAGGAATTTCTCACTTTTGAACACTTGAACTGATATTCGCACTTAACGCACTAAGCATTAAATTATTGTGTATAAAATTTCTTCGTTTTTTAACGTAAAGTAACAAATGAGCATGCAGTGCAACTAATAGTAAGTGGTCACAGCCGCCCATGGACATTATAAATCAACCCCAAGGACAATTGAATCGTACCTGAGATTAACCTCAGATGCCCGTGAGGACTAAGATTCTCGCCTCGTTCGTAAGTATAGCCGGCAAGCACGCCTCTCCAAACCGAGACACAAGTATTTCTTCCCGGAGGATTAAGAAGTTAGTGGTAGTACCCCGGCCGAACTACACGAGTCTACCAACTGGGAAACAAACTCACTCTGCGTATAACTATAAAAATCAAAAGTAATCGTATGAGTGACCTTATACTTTTCATTACGACTACCTGAAAGCAGTCGTACTTCCTGAAATGAATGTTCTACGTTTATACAAAGGCAAAGCGATCGTTCTCAGAGACTTTTCTATGTCTTGGCTAAGAATCTCTGCCCACTATACTGTTATACCTGTGTTATGACCTTAATCTTATTAGCACAATGAGTGTAGGCGGCTATCTCACGTTAGAACGTTGTGTGCGCGACGATTTTGCTACAAAGTCGTTGGAGGATAAACCACCAAATCGCAAATGCGTTTCTTCGATGCTTGTGTGATCTGTAGTGTCCGACCGAAACTGGTTTTTAAAACCGAAACCGAAACCG
>DWNR01001860.1:0-14150 GCA_018250455.1 Polygonus leo | reverse complement strand
TAATTACTCGTAGATAAAAAATAAGAATTTAAATATTTAGCTTAATTAGGTAGGGTAGGCAGTGTCTTTTTGTCTTTATGAAACGCACGCCACTGCTGGGCCCCTAGGCAGTTTCCTACTCTGCCTTAAGGTTAATCCGGCTCTGGATCACATTATTTTAGGCAGACGTGCCACCTGATGAAGAATAGTAGTCGTGTTTTGACATTTGCAGCACTACGGGAGTCGCCATTACTCTGCTGGCTTTATAGGAGAGCTCTTTTTTTTGAGACCTCCATGTCATAGCGTTCCCGAAAAAATGAACCGAACTTTACTTAACCAGTAGAGGTGAATGAAGCCTCATCTTTGCGCGCGCGATGGTGGAAGGGAACTTTTCCTAGGAGCATACACAATTGTAAAATATACACCAAGAAGCTTAAGGCCTGTTGGTTATCCTGGAGTAGTTGACAACCCGTATTTTTAACGTATAAAGGTAGCAAACGAGTCAGCAGTCAGTAGCAATTAACTTTTACTAGTAATTATACCTATTTGATTGTAGATGTAATAAATGACCAATGATGTCGCCTTAAGTGTAAGCATGACTAGCAACCACGCCTATCCTAAACAAAACACAAGCTGATGAATGCTGAATTGCTTCAGGGAGGACTATGAGTGTGGCGATGGTACCTCCCCGGTCGAACTACACGAGTTCCATCACTTGGTAAATAATGTTGTATGTTGCGGTTCTGTGTAAACTCGGTGGGTCAAGCTGGCGCCCATATGGTAGTAGTTCCCCATGTGGAGTCTTATCTGAGCTTTATAAAGCGAAGCAAGTTGCCTTGGGCGTACAAGCTTCTTAGATGCCTTTCAGAAACCCTCGGTTGCGCTTATCACACAAGATTTTAACACCCGAGAGCAAGGCACTTATGGCAGTGCCTTGAATATATATTATAGACGCTAAGGCTCACGCCTTAGCTGCGCTAATTCTGTAAAATACTCTCTTAAGAAATGAATTAATTGAGTCAGGATTAATTTATATTTTTTTAATTCGAGTCAGTAGCCTAATAAAATTTACATTCTTGATAAAACGACGTGACTCTTAGTCTTGAATGATGAATGATTTAGCTAGAAAAATCTATAACCACAGTAGACTACATATAATTAAAACAATATATTAATAAGCTTTCTTCGTTTTTATTAGATTTCCTACTGATGTGGTCAGACTTGAAGCATGGAAAGCTATTGTAAGGAAACAAAGAAGCGAAATTTTCTGGGCACCTTCAAAAGGTAGCAGAATATGTAGTAATCATTTTAAAGATGATGATAAATATACTTCAGATACGGGAAAAACATTACTCAAGAAAGAGGCGATACCATTTATCCCGGTATTTATAGTAAATTGATATTTAACTATTTTGCAAAAATGTTTATTTCAATTAATTAATTTTAGGTATCATTATGTATTACATAGTCGAATATTTTATACGTTGACTGTCTTTACAGGAACCCGACGTTGTTATTTGTTATTCCCCGACGAGTGCTGACGATAAGTATAAACAGGATATAGATGATTTTTCCGAAAGGCAAAAAAATGATGCTCTTTCGATACGTATACAAGAACTGACGCATGAAAAAGGACTCCTTGCCAAAAAAAATAAAACACTCATGCAAAGAAATAAGAGACTACATAGAAGACTAACTATGTTTAAAACAATAAAGGCAGTATTGAAGAACCCCAAATTTATTTCAGTAGACTATTTTGAAAAATTAAACATAAATAACGAAGCCCTGGATTTGATTAGAAGAATATCTTTATTGCACAAAGAAATCCAACGAATCATGCCGCAGAAAGTATCCGTCGACTCTTAGGATAACGCCACTTGCATCATAGGTACAATCTTTACTGTTCCTTGCAAGGAAGAAGCGTTTTTCAAACTGGTTTTTACTGATACGAGAAATGGAAATTTAGTACGAATATTTCTATAATTGATTTCAATTCAGTAAACCTTCGATATTTAAATAGATTTATATATATCACAATTTAAATTTGTTGATAATTGATAAATTGTCGATTTTAAAATAGTCAATCAATTTAAAATTAAATACAATCATTGAGAATATTAGATATTATATGTATTAGTTACAAGACAAGCCCCCACTTTACATCTAGTGGGTGCCATAAGAATTAACTCTCCGCTCGTTTGCAACTTGTATATGGTGTTCGTTTTGTTGTGTTAATAGTATATAGTCATTTCAAGTCAAGATGTCGAACTAAATACTGCTATTCTCGTCTTGGAATAATTAAAACGACCATGACGGAGGGACTTTCTATAGAACGGTGTGACATGTGAAAGTTGCATCGAGATTTCTGGATAGTTCTCAAGAGTGGCATTTGGTGGTCGAGAAGATTCGTAAGGCAAATGAAAAATACTGGATATAGATAATGTGCAATTCTTATGCTGTTCTTACGTATATCTTAGTTTAAGCTGAATGCTTACACAAACACTGGAAGATCTGCGGGGTATATTGAAACTGATGTGTTCTGTTAAGTACGTTTAACATTTTACCCAACTTTAAGTTTATAGTTAATCATTTAATCAATTTTACTTTAATAAATATTGTTATCTAATTTTAGTGTATTTTTTATTATATACCTACTCTTTAAAATAAATTATAAGTGTGAGTGCAATGAACAGCCAGAAACGCTGATTATTAGGATTCCATGTCGAAGTTGCATTTGCTTGAATTTTTTTCATCTATACATATAAAGTTAAAAAGTTTCTTTGAACGCGCTTTCTTCGCGAAGTTTCTTTTAATCTCAGTAACTACTGGTTCGAATTGAAAAAAATAAATGCTACGCCACGCTGGCCATGAAAAGAATGAAGATGGCTTTTTAGTCTACGTAATAGCTGTCACTGCGTTCAAGATATGCTTATGTTCGTAGTGTTCCTCATATGCGACCGTAGCATAAGGAATAGTTAAGAAATTTACTAAAGGCCGCCAGTATAGTTTAGTAACGACAGCCAGAGCCGTTTTATATGTATTAATAATACTTCTATTCTAATACTGTATGATTGATTGATGCTGTACATTAAAAAACTTTTTAACTTTGTATTCTTATCTATACAAATAAATAAAAGTGGGGTAACTGCTTTTTACTAAATGCCTACAATACATGGTACATATATCAAAATAACATCTTTTACAATTTTTGTCTGTTTGTTCCGGTTAATCTCTGTAACGGCTGGACCGAATTTGACGGGACTTTTACTGGCTGATAGCTGATGAAATAAGGAGTAACTTAGGCTATTTTTAATTCAGAATTATATGATACTAGCTTTTGCCAGCGACTTCGTCCGCATAGAAGTCGGAAACCCGTTGGATGTAGAATTTCGAATAATCCTTTCTTAGTGCTTAGCCCTTACATCATGAAAACAACACCTATACCAAATTTCGAGTTTCTAGGTACAGTAGTTTCGGCTCTGCGTTGATATGTTAGTCAGTTAATCAGTTTTGCCTTTCATACATATAGATAATATGAACGCGGAGCGAATTCCACGCGGGCGTAGCCACGGGCACAGCTAGTTGATCAACATAATTGTTATTAATCTATCATAATATCAATAGTCAAAAACATATTTGGGTATTCGAATTGTTTGTCATTTGTAAACTTATAGTTGGAAAACAGGTAATTATAGGTTTATTATAAGTTGTAAAGGATTGTAAACAAAAACACGCCATTGGATTTTACATAAGTTTATTACATTCACTTCCTCTGTTGGTTTTGTTGACCTCTCTGCATGTCGCGCGGGAAGGTGCTCTTAGGCGGAGTACGGATACGCCTGTCTTTCTTCGACCTGTTCCTGACGACCTTACTGTGGATCGCGCAGGAGACGCAGTAATGGAGCTTAGCATACAACTTCGGAAGCTGGAATGCTGTGGACAATAAATGCACATTCTAAATATTATGATTGAGAGGCCAACCATCTTGTTGGTCTAATTTAGTACCCATTCAGATATAATCCTGAGGTCTGATAACTCATTTCATGATGCTGTCTCACTCCACTCTCCTGAACAGAACCTAACATTTCCATTATCATCTGCGACAAATTACTGTCGTGAAAACTAAGCAATCAACATTGGCTAAATATGAGTTGGTAGACTACATAGACTAGGCATACTACATAGACTAGACTACATAGATTATGGCAAGGATCCCAAAAAAACATTTGAAGTTCCAAAAAAAATAAATCACTAATCTACACTGCTCTGCTACTCTTTATGACTCATTCGCCATAAAGCAACTCTTCAGATTCAGTTGGAATAGTGTATTTTGTCTTGATGGTGAAAATTAACTACCCAAAATGGAAAACCAAATTTGTGACTATAGGTAGGACTCCAGTGCAGTTATCGACAGACTGCATGCTTTGCTACTTTCATACCATTTTTTTTTAACTAATTTGACACTCAAATGATAATTAGCATGACAATACAATTACAATATAGCCTAATAAGCTATTTTAATCTGACCTAAAGTACTATATAAATTTAAATCTAAGAATAAGTTCAGTAACTGTTCTTAGAACTCTGTTAAAGAGGAGACACATTGTTCACCATTCATCATCATTCATAAGACAGCACTGTCACCGTATATCATAAAATGAAATAAATATTTTAACAGGAGAAGAATAATCATATTTGTAGACCTATCCAAGTCAACATGAGGACTAGGATGGTTATCTCTTGGATAAGGGATACTGATACACCTTCCTGACCAACACAACTTAGTGACAAATTGCTGAAGAACACCTGATAGACTTTTTTGTGCTGCAGTGATTCCAGAAAAATATATCTCAATAGTGAATTATGTATGATGTACAACAAACCTAAATCCATCTCAATCTTATCAGATATTCACAAAGCTTTCTAACAGTTTTTAGTACACACTTTCCAAAATTAAGTAAATAAGGTATATTGAAGAAAACAAATAAGAACTATGGAATTTTATAAGAAAAAAACTGCATACAGAACCAATGCTCGTGAGCAATTTGAATTAAACTTGCAATAAAGGTTATTTGGTGTACAATTAAGAGTTAGTGTATAGCATTGTACTGAAAACTTGTCTTAAGCATAATATATGACTGAAACTTTACACTTAAAAACAAGGATAAAAATTTGGGGTTATAATAGTAATATGAGGACCAAAGATTTCACTGTACACAGTATATACTGCTATGATTTCAATTCATAATACCACTACAAAGTAAAAGTAGTTGATTTTGGAATTAGTAGGTCACTTACAAGTATAAACGGAGGCTTCGTTGATGTCCCTAACCGCAGCGGCTTCGACAATGTTCCTAATAACAAACTTTTTGATAGCCTTGTCCTTCGGCACACAACGCGCGCAATTTGTGCACCTCACAGCCTTAACGTGGCCACGGCCGTGCTTCGCGCGTCCTCCATTACGGCGTTTGCGAGTCTGAAATCAAAAGTGCATCTTCAAACCACAGGCCACATGTCTGTTGACTTGATAACCACCACGCGTCGCTTGCAAAAAGCACTGAATGGGAAATAATTTATGATATTTTCATTTAACTATCGTCTCATGCGTTATTTGGTTGCTTTTTAAGCAGTTCGTATTTTTAGATAACTATTATTTTTAGTTATAAAAGTTACGCACCATTTTCCTAACCTCCTATTCGGTATACGAACGACGGAAAAGAAAGAGAATTGACAGGTATAGACAACTACTATTGAACGAAGAACAATTTCCGCTCGTTCGCTGAGTTGTTTATGGTCACGTTCGGAAAATGTGAAGTTTTTCATTATTTTTTTGTTTTATAAATATAAATGCGATTAACAAAATATATAAACATTAAAGTTAAATATTGTTTCCTTAGGGTTATATGAATATTTTGAATTTTATCTGTTAATATATAATATATAATAGTTATTAGAATATTCAAGAAGGTAAAGAATATTATAGGAACCAAAAACAAAATAACGCTATGGTAAAATTACGCTATTACCTTTGAAACCTTTCATTCGTTTGATAAGTTCTACAAATTATTGTTATTATTTTCTCTTTATCTGTATTCTTCATGCATTGTGTTTTAATTTTATACATTCTGTGGTAACTAAAAAATATTTCTTTCATTCATCGCTGTGTAATATTATTTTTGTTGCTAAATAGTGTTCAAATCCGTGTAAATTTTGATTGTTTCGCTTTTTCCTTCCACTTCTTGCCTTCAGAAGTGGCACGTCCGATGTCGGTATCTAAGTTCGCGCAAACACATCTGTTTACTTCGTCACCGAGTGATTGTCGAAAGTGTATCCATTTTATCACAATCGAAGTGCTATAAAAATTCTTTGAATAGCGATGTGGCGCAGATAGTGAACCTTTCGTACCGCGTGTGAAATGTCACAACATGGATGCCCTGAGAGACTGTCGAACAGATCGAAGGGTTTTCAGGAGGACGGTTCGGGGCAGGCCACGATGGAGGTCCTCGTGGAGACCCTCACAGGCACGGCGTTCGAAATGACCGTGTCGCCTTCGGACACGATATTTGCGATAAAGTCCAAGATATTCAGAGTGGAAGGTGAGTCGTACTATTACACAACTGCAGTATCTAAAGTCATGTTTAGTGCGTCATCTCGGGTCTCGAACGGTCGACAAAGGATGTCAACCGCTGCGTAAATCGCAAGGGTTGGATGTGACTGCTTCGGAAACTACACGATTGTGAGACTAGGTGTTGTTTACCGTGTTTTCTCGTGGGCGTGTGTAGGTTAGTGGCAAATGTCACTCCATATTATGTTTGCACTAATTGAATTTCGACCAACCTTCGTCATTGCCAAGCAAATCCAGCTTTAAATAGCTTGTTTATAAACTAATATGCAAACACCAGATAATGCTATCTTGTTCTTTCTACAAATTGGCTTGTTTCTTCTTAGTATTGTTTTAAACTATTAATTTATTGGTTAATGCTAAGTTTAGTGAAAACAGGCCAAACAAATCATTATTGAAGTTTTGTTTACTGTATATATAAATGTTGGGTGCTTTTATAGCTTGCAATAAACAAAGGTTGTTACATAATAAACTATTAATTTTACTAGATTAAATAAATAGTCTGCCAATATGCCAAATAACAAGGAGCAAAATTAATTGCAACAATTTACAACTGTATACATAAAGTTATCAAACACAAACAAATTGAAAAAAAAAATGTTTGTTTCTGGTTCCTTCTAAAACAAACTTTTGTTTTTAATTTGTGCCTAGTGTCTGATATAATAAATTCTAGCACTTTGGACACTGCATATGAAATATTATTTTGTCAATACTTTAATTAAAAGTCTTAAGTCAACATTAAATGAAAATCTCTTCACTTAGGAATGTGGTGCATGGTGTGAACAAAATTGGACATTTATAATGCAAATTAATGACGTATAACTGTCTAATGACTTATAAATTATTTATGTCTGAATCAAATGCATGTTGTAACATAACTTGGTTTGTTTCATTCTAAAATTTTAATAGATATATCAACATACCTATTCAAATTTCATTTTGGACCCATACATTGAATAAATCCCTTATTAATTATGGTTTAAAGGTACTAGAAAGAACGGTCAGCTTATATTAGCAATATAATATAATATATATAGCTTATAGCCTTAAGAGTATGTCCCTAAGGTTGTTAATACCTTTATTGACTCCTCCACCTTAATAATGACAATAACTACAAAATAGATGATATGTGCTGCAGTGGTGCAAAAGTGGTATCAAAAAGCGGACTACACAACTACATGCTTCTTTATTTCATTTATCATCTTTAAAAAAAAATTAAACATACCTGGTGTAGCCATATATATAAAAAAAAATTAACACTTATTTCAAGATAATCATTTCAAGGATGTCAAAAATGTAAATTGATGTAAATATTTAATGTTACATAATTAAGAACTTATTCAAAATGGTAACACATTCTACATTATTTCAAATATTAATGTGAAGGAATTCTTTGAGTGTATTTATGAATTACTTTCTATTTGTTTTACAATACAACATTTTAATTACAAAAACACTGTACACACTTGAATTTCAAGCATACATCAAAAAAATATTGTTGTATTCTTTACTTCTGTTGAAATTTTACACATTTTTCTATATTATGTAGTTTGTATTACATATTTAAATTAAGACAGTTTAGGTACATTTCACTTTTATGCTCTGTCAATATTCTAATATGTTTTGCTAAGCTAGGGTGTGTCTGATTAACCTGCATTGTGAAGCAGTGTCTGTGCAGTACTAGTCTGACTTGCAGAGCCCTGGATTCAAGTCCTACCCAGATAGAACTCTGAATGATTTTGATTAGCTATTCTTAGTCTGGATTTGTCTTAGACAGGAAATCTGTGTCGAGCTTTAAGTAAGTAGTAGTTAAAAAAGTAGTTTAAAAATAAATGTAATATGCAACCTATTCTGTAACAAAAAACCAATGGGTTGCACTCTGGGAATGCCGACAGAAGTGAAAACTAGCATATTAATGTTGTGCATTTTTGATATTTTGGAATGGTTAGGGAATAATTTTGCACGAATTGTTTTAATTATCAGTATAAAAGTACTATCATTTATGTGGTAAAATACAATATACATACATTTATTGCGGTATCATATACAAACATGATAATTTATATTACATTAAAAATTTAACACTTTAGAACTATTACAATTATTTTACATTAAAAAGTTTATATTTACGTTTAGTTTAAGTTAACGCGCCGGCGGTCTAATCTCCCTCTGTCTTACGAATTTTCGATCAGGTCACATGTCCTGATGCGAGTTTAACACACAAAAAGTGCACAACGCCGCTAAAGAAGTCTTCACTTCAAAAATTTATTCAAGATCTATAACAAACAAGATTAGTATTATTGTTTCTCAGAATATGATGACTCATACACATGTAATTCCACTTGATTTGCAAATATGTTTTCCTTATACGGACTAAACTTTCTAGCATTGATAATTAATTTCAAAATATACCATATCAACATTTGGATAAAATCTGTATTTTGTGTCATTTTCAACTGGTTCCTTCATATGCAATTTCATAATATTAACATACACCATGTGGTTGAAAAGTACTGAAAACATTTTTTTTTAATTGTTTTAATACTAGAATAGAGATACAAATGACAAAAATGCATCCTGATTCAAAGTACTCACAGTTCCCCTTGAACATTTGTAATCAATCCCAAAACTATTTAGATTCTACTTGAAGTAAACAACAGATACACATCTGACTTTACCATCACTGAAAAAGTTCTATCTTGTATAAATATGTGTGACTAGAAACTATAACTTTTGATTTTGAAAATTGCTAATAAATTATTGCTATGTGGTAGAATCAGCAACTCGTTTGCTGCATGCTGCAGTCCACCTGATGGTTAGTGGTCCCTGCCGCCTATGAACATTAGTGAGTCCACCCCCCCCCCCGTATCATCCCTGAGTACAATTAAATCATGCTTGAAGTTGACCACAGATGCATTACTACCCTTGAGGACTTACATATTCGCCTTGCGTTTAGGTATAGCTGGCAACCATGCCTCCAAACCGAAACATAATAAATAGCTTCACGGAGGATCATAAGGGTAGCGGTACCTCCCCGGTCAAACTAAATGAGTCATCCACAACCTGGCAACCGTAGACACATTAATACCATATACATATTCTTCCATCAGGGGAATCAATAAAAACGTTAGCAACATGTTAACAATAATTTCCATGAAGAGAGTGGACAAGTGCCCTTTACTAGGAACCATATGAGCAGACCGATCTTTGATTAAATTACACAATGACTCATGCATTCCACCGGCTGGATAATTACTGTTTGTTCATGTTTATTGATGCGTGACAGTCTATAGAATTGTACTTTTCTTAGGCAATCTATAACTTACTTAATATGTATGAACTTCATCGTCCCATATCATATGATATGAAAAACCTGTTTAAATATTGTAAGATGTACATAGCAAAACCTTCATGGTCTATTACTATTCTCTTCATATTTACTGTATAGTAAAACATGAATACACCAATAATAATTCAAATTCCAATATACTGGGACTATAATTGTGAAAATATTGGGGATTGAGGGGGATTTTTTCTCAGGAAATATAAATGAAATACAAATATTTTATTTTATAATTTCTTGTGGGGGTTTCTGTATACTGAGATATATATTAAAAAAAATTGAAACTCAGAGTCCTTATTAAGGTAGTACATACATGTTACATACACATCTTCACGCCAAATCCCTTACGGGGTAGGCAGAGAGTATTGAGGTAGTATTTTAGCTTATTCAGCTTCATACTAAAATTTTATTTCTTTTGTAGTTGACAACCAATGGTAAATTATTCACATAATGCACAAAACTTTTCAACTAGTTTACAACAACAACTTCATTACATTATATAATATCAGACTTTCTTGTTTATTTTCATTTATAAATTAAATCTAAGCTCTCACAAGACTTGAATGACACCATTTTAGACAAGGGTCATGTTTAGGGATTCATATCCAATGAGTGCTGGATGATAATGGGTCCCATTAATAAGACTAAGTGCAGTATTAATTAAGTGAACTCAAGATTGAGATCTAACTTAAGTACAGCTTTCTTAAGTAAGTGTACCTTATCTAGTACTTTAACCACATTCAAGATCGACCTAAATCACACTTTATAAAATATGGCCCTGAGCTTTCCATCTGTCTATCTGTCAGTCACACGACTGTCTTTAAAACCATAATAGGTACACACTTGAATTTTTTACGGAATGAGTATTATGGGTATGCCTGCTAAATCACTCATTAGTAGAAATGAGAAGTAGGTCCTCATACAAGATATCAGTATAAAAATATATTCCACTAGCAACTAGCCTTCTAAAATAAAAGTAGCCTAAGTTACTTCTTATTACATCAGCTATCTGCCAGTGAAAGTCTCATTAAAATCGGTCCAGCCATTCCACAGATTAGCAGAAACAAACAGACAAAAATTGTAAAAAATGTTATTTTGGCATATGTACCACATATGCCAAATGTGTGTGCATACCACATATGCCATGTGTGTGCATATACACACATATGCGTGTATAGTAAAAAGCCGTTATTTTTATATTACAATTTAATTTATTTGTATAGATTACCAGATTTCGCACTTGGCCATCATGTCTGTTCAGCTTGCCTAAATCTTGTAAAGCTGAGTATAATAATAAGTATGATTCTATGTTTGACATCATTTTCTAATAAGGATTAGCATAATTAAGTATGATAAGCCTTAATGAGCATGATTCCGTCTGACACAAGAGGGTTCAAGGTTCAATACCCAGGACCGGTAGATATGTGCATATAAATTAATAGTAATAAGGAAAGGTGAAAGGTTAATTAGAGATTTTGAAACAAAAAACTACAACCATAAGTTTCTCAACCAGTTTACACTGGTGTACAACCAGTGTGGTGAATAATCCACAGCCACCACAACTTAAATCCTTACTTTTTGAATACAAAACTTTAATTTTATCACATAAACTTTATGCGATAAAATTTATGTCATAAAGGTAGCAAAGGAGCATGAGATCCACCAGATGGTAAGTGGTCACACTCGCCTCCAAATCATCTCCAAGTAAGTTGCACCTGAGGTTGACCACTGATGGGATGCAACCCTTAAGGACAAAGATGTTTGCTTTGTTTGTAAGTATATCCAGCAACCGTGCCTATCCAAACCGAAAATCGCCAGGTGGTAGAATTCGTTTAGTTACAATGGGAAGGTACCTCTGCCACCCTCATAATCCTTTGTGAATTCTTGTGTTTCGGTTTGGAGAGGCGTGGTTGCCAGCTATACCTTTGCACAATGTGAACATTTTAGTCCTTAGGTCCTTAGCAACACATCTGTGATTGGGTTTGATTACAGATGTCTATGGGCGGCAGTGACCACTTACCATCAGGTTGACTGCATGCCCTTTTCCTATCTTTATACTATAAAAAACCAATGCTTCATGGAAGATTGTGAAATTGGCAGTGGTTGAACAACACAAGTTCCACTTGGCAAAACCTATGTTCTGTAGGACAGCAACGGATTAGAACAAACAAATGGTGATTTTTTTTATAATCACTTGATTTTCTGATAAAATTGTATTTACGGCAGCAGTAAAAACTATCTCTATGGGAACTACAGATAGACTACAGAACTGAGTGCTGTATGTATCATTGTGCTATTGACTATGATTATGTCATTGCCGAGGTTTGTACTGAGGTGGCTGATTGCAGGTCATTGTGTTGACAATGCTAGGTTTTATTACGTCTTGCTTCAATGTACCTTGTAAAACTATTACCAGATTACCAATTGCCTAAATAAATCTTCAATTATTACTAAATATATCTTCAATTAATAGATAATCCAACAAATTCAAAAACAAAAAGTTTTTATTCATCTTAAGGAATATAGATACAATTAATTAAAGTCATACAGTGTAAAACTATAACGGGATTGCCAATTGCCTGAATAAATGTTCAATTATTACTGAATGTATCTTCAATTCAAAGACAATCCAAGAATTCAAAAAGTTTGTATTCATTATAGGGTATATAGATACAATTCATTGTCAAACAATGTTACATGAGTAATTATTTGTCAGAATAAGTAATTCATTCATCAGCAATAAATATTCCTCTATAAAGCCATTCTTGTTTTAATGTTCATTTTTGATTTGGAAATAAGTATGCAGTTGCCAGCCATTCTTAAACACAAGGCACATGTCTGGTCAACTTCAGGTAGCTTTTTAGTTCTTTACGTTATAGATGTCCATGATTGGCAGTGACCACCTCGCAACTTATTATTGGATCACCTGCAGCTGGTAGCTATTTATGTGCTATATAAAGGCGCCGATGACTGATGTTTGAGATCTTTATTTTTTTATGTCTCCGGCCCCCGAAATTTATAGTGAGCTGACACTCTAATGGTAACTTAGCATAGTGTGCACGCGCCCTTACACCGATACAGATCTTACAATTTGACAGGTGATTTTGTTTTTAAAACCATGAGTAATCGGTCGAGCCATTTTTACGCAAAGGTCGTTGAGATTTGGTACAATATTATGCTGCGTTGAATATGTGCCAAATGTGCCCAAACAGCTGTCCTTAGTTGTGGGCGATCGGGGAATCGAAGAGTCATACACGACTAGGATTGACCCCTGGCTTTGGTTGCTTGGGTATTATTTTTAAGATTTCGTATCCAAAGGGTAAAAACGAGATAATAGGGTCACCTTTTTACCTCTGTCGATCTGTCAGTCACAGGGCTATTTCTACTGAACCATAATAGGCACTGAAGCGTAATTTGAAAATTTCACAGATTGTATATTCGCGTAGCCGCTATAACGAAAAATACGGAAGTGGTATTTTTGGTTTTTTCTAGAATCTATAGTAATCTATACTAATTATAAAGCTGAAGAGTTTGTTTGTATGTTCGTTTGTTTGCTTGAACGCGCTAATCTCAAGAGCTACTGGTCCGATTTGAAAAATTATTTCAGTGTTAGATAGCCCATATATCGTGGAAGGCTATAGGCTATATAACATCACGCTACGACCATACGACCAATAGGAGCGGAGTATCAACGAAAAATGTTGCAAAAACGGGGAAAATTTGATCCATTCTCTCTTATATGACGCAAATGAAGTTGCGCGGGTTAGGTATTACGAATAAAATTAATTCTACATTTAATTGGTCACAACACTATTGATACGGAACCCTTAGTGTGCATATCCGACTCACACTTGACCGATATTTGTGAATATTCATTAATTTTTACAGCAATGAGCTCACACGGTAGAAACGGGGTCATAATAATAAACATTAGTTTTTATGTCATTTACTAAATTTAGAAACAAATTAATTTCGACTAAACTTATGAAGATCTAGGTTTCTGCCTACAAATGCACGGAAGTGTCCGCGTATGAATAAATGTCGAAGTATCAGTATGATTCTTTGTATACTTCGATGCTATAGAGTTATAGACGACGTGTATCCTAGTAGAGATAAGGACTATCCACTCATCTATATATATAAAAGGCAAAACTGATTAACTGACTGACATATCAACGCTCAGCCGAAACTACTGTACCTAGAAAC
>DWNR01001859.1:0-14152 GCA_018250455.1 Polygonus leo | reverse complement strand
GGCTTAGTATCTATACACCAAAAAAGTTTCATTCGAATCCGTCCAGTAGTTTCGGAGATTAGCCTGAACAAACAGATGTATTTTACTATTTTATTATATGTATAGATTACAAAAATTTAAGATCATTTAATATTTTTGTTATTTGTATGCGAACTTTCAGCCTACAAAGGGATATTTTCCTTCAAATTTAAGCTGAAAAAATAACTTTAATTCAATATTCTTTTGTAATATTGGACTTTTGATTTTTTATTTAAACTTATATACTGAAATTAAATATACAAATATGGAGCTTTCTTAGCCACAGCTACCTTGAAAGTGTACAGAATATAAGCACTTCCTTATAAGCAAGCTCTCCAAGTATGTAATAAGACAGAGTAAGTTTTTCCTGGGAGTAAGTTTTCCAGTCATTCGTGGTATTGTTATATGAAGTAATGGAAAACAATGGCTGATGTATTACTATGACAGTGACTACAGCGGAATTATACGCTATTCATTTATTTACTAAGAGGTTTCTGTTTTATACAAACATCCTTTTGGGGTTATTAGGTGGTGGTTTATTTAAATATTGATTCTAAAACTAAAAATTGTATTTAATACAAAAAGTTTATTGGTGAAAACATGAAAAATATAATAGATTAATGGCTGATAAAATGCAGCAGAAATGTTACAATATTTGTCCATCACAAAAAACTATTTTGCTAATAAATGCCTGAAAATTCAGAATGCTATAATAATCAATGATGGGCACAACAAAATGGTTAATGTCGACATTTATTTTTTATTACTTTGGTAGTATTAAAAGTTTAGAGGATATCACAAAACCACATCAAAGACAATAACAAGTTTTTTGTGCCCTAATCTGATACAGCCATTACAGTTTGTGAATTCATTATTCATGAAAAATGTAGATTCATAGTGTTATTTGGGCGCACTTTAACAAATTAATAACTAATTGCATAATTTCAAAACATTCACCATCATGATCTCCATTTCACTGCGGACATGCGGCGAAAGGAATGTTACTCGGGGGCCGACCAGGCTGTAGATTTGATTCTATTCAATAAAGGAAAACACTTTTAACTTAAGAAACCGTAATTTTAATAACTTAAGTTATAAATATTTATATTCATCAGGTCAGCTCGATATCTGTAATCCAGTGTAAATACAGAAATACAAAACCGTCAAAGATGACACATAACATTTAATTTTAGACGGAACGTGAAGGTCCGCTGCGAACGACATTTTAACATTTTTTTACAAGCGACGGCTCGCAACAGCGGCGGGCTGCCCGCGCCGCGCGACGTTCTCGAATGTTACTCGTTTTCTTATAAAACACCGATGAGAACAAATGCGTGTGCTGGGACGCGGCGCGTTAGTTGTCGCCGCCCTCGGCCGGCTCGTCGCCGTCGCCCTGCGTGTCCGACGTCCACAGCGTCAGGTTGTCTCGCAGCAGCTGCATGATCAGCGTCGAGTCTTTGTATGAGTCTTCGTTCAATGTGTCCAATTCGGCGATCGCGTCGTCGAACGCCTGCAAACATTCGCGCACGCGTTACCGTTATGCTCGATGGGGTACCTCCGGTACTAATAATTCATTCCTCAACTAATTAACCCCGATTGCAAAGTTACGACAGGGGGCGCAATCCATGTATAAACAACATTTAATGGCTGTCACAACATTTATAACTAGTACAAGTTAAAACACTCCGATGCTGGCTGGATCGAGGATTAAAGGGTTAATTGCACTGTACATAGTGGCCATGCCAGGGCGATATTAGTTATAATATGCAATTCAAGACAAGTAACTATGAAACTTTCCGATCTTCATGCACGGTGGTACAGAGATGTTAAAGAGTGTCGAGAAGTTAGTAGGTTACATTATTATGTCACACTGCAGTTCACTGATCAATTTTTAAACCTGTTTAGCTAAGTGGCACGCTCTCGCAGGTGAGTTGATTATCTCGTAATAAAATACGGAAAAGTTGAGCGCAAGACCGAGCCTGATGGGGTGGGTTGGTTGCATTTTGGCCTTAGCAATGTCGAACGCCTCCTGGTATGCCTTCTGAGAGTCCTCCACGACGGCTGGGGACAAGCGAGCACGTTAATACGCCTAGCGTGCACCCTACCCTCGTGCCAGCCAGCACAGAGCCTATGCGTAACTGACACAAATAATGACCTGTTTGGCGAGCTGACACGCCTTGTCTGGTGAATTTAATATCTCATAATAGAAGACGGAGAAATTTAACGCCAGCCCAAGCCTGATTGGGTGTGTGGGCTGCATTTTCGCCTTGCTGATTTCGAAAGCATCTTGGTAAGCTTTCTGTGAATCCTCTACAACAGCTGCAATATAAGTTTATGTTAAAACACTGTTTTATTACACCAACCAAATTTTATATGAATTCTTTAAGCATATTTTAAGTAAAGTTTTTAAATTTAAAATTATAAATGAACCAAAATATTGATGGATGAGAAAATAATAATTTTAATTTTTTTTTAAACTTACAATTTCTGGTTTCTCCAGTGGCCACTTCTGCAAGGTACCTGTAGTAATCTCCCTTCATTTTAAGGTAGAATACTTTACTTTCTGGATTACTAGCCTTAGGGATAAGGTGTTTGTCAAGTAAGCCCTGTAACAAATATTTGTGACTGAGTCATTTTTAAATATATATCACCAAGTAATTTGTAATTTAAATCTTTAAGAAATAAAAGAACTTCTTTCTACTACAATGTACACAACACGTTCGAAAACTTGTCAAATCGATTTGTCTTGATCTTGTAACCTTTATATTTTTCGAATACATTCATGTGAAAGGATCTTATAGATACCGTTCGAATCCAAGAAAGCTCATTCGAGATATTTTGCGCCCCTACACCACCCTAATCCGCGAAGTTTGAAGTTACTCATTGTTAGAAATTGATTTCTAAAACCTGAACCTCTGTATTGTACCCTAGAAGAAATCTCTAAAATATATTATGGTGATAAAGCTGGCACAATGTATTGAGTGTATTTGGAGAATTAATGTAAAAAAAATTGATAGTCGATGTCTAGGGACAGGGCAACGAACGGAGGCTACGGGCGAGGTGCGCGCGCAGCGACGCGGCGCAGTACTGGCGCGCCCCGCCCCGCGCCCCGCGGTGAGCCGCACCGCACCCTATGGGCGCCCACATGGCTAACCAGCTTTGCAACGCCCATGATTAATCAGAACATGCCAGCTACGTAGAAAATGACCGCGACGACGGAACGCTTGCATCACCCCCACAAATTGGCACCGTGCAAATATGACGTCACTGGCGTAGGAAGACGGCCGCAGACATTAATCTACTTAATTCGGAAGGAATTCCGTAATATCCTCTAATTACGGAGTTTCGAGTTGATCCATTTCAATAAATTATTAGTAGTAGTATAAAGCTGAAATAATCGAGAAATATTAATAAGAACTCACCAGTACATCGTAGCAGATTTCTCTGAGCTCCTTTTCTACTTTAACCCTATATTCTTTTGCCATCTGTTGTTTTCTTTCCGAACCTTCGGTTTTTTGTTCAATTGATGAGATAACCCGCCATGATGACCGTCGAGCTCCAACGACGTTCTTGTAAGCGACGGAAAGAAGGTTTCTCTCCTCGTTGCTGAGCTCGACGCCGGTTTCGGTAACTTCCTTCATCGCGGCCGCCATGTCGTCGTATCGCTCCGCCTGCTCCGCCAGCTTGGCGCGTTGCACCAGTTCCTCCTTGTCGACGGACATCGTTGACGATGAGAGAGAACTATATTACTGATGCCCCTGTAATAAATGTATAGAATATGAACAACGTGTTAAATATTGCACGAAAACCGGCGCTTTAAATCGTCCCTCAGAAAGACTAATCGTTAAATGTCACTTTCACCGAAGTGAATCCAATCAGGGTATAATCGTCATCATGTAGTAAATTAATAATGCTTATACATGAGCCATCACGTAATAATGCGCACCTTGGATGGAGGCCCACGAGCGCACTAGCGCAATGTAAAAATTCGACGCAGCTCAAAGAGCGACCCTCACGCCAAACGCGACATCGACGCGGCGTCCGTTCGGTTAGACAGCATCTCACAGACTCGAGCAACTGGCGAGACACACGCGATACAGCCCGCGCCGATGGTCAGCCTGCGCCACTGCGCCAACAGTATTGATCCGCCGACGCGGGATAAACACTCCAGACGAAATACGACTAGCGCGACGCTTGCACACGCCCCTCACCCGCCCAGCCCCCCGCCCCGTCGCCCGCTCACCCTCACGCCCCGACACCCGACGCCCACCCCGCGTGCAACGCGCCCGGCAACCCGGCGCCTCGCACCTACCTCACACTACCCTTATCTATCTACAACCCCCTGCTCGATATCCTGTTGCTAGGCTCCAATACGCTCCGCCAGCTTATTTAATATACATCCATCACCTCTTCATAGACTAATTATGCGAGGACATTAAGTTACTGCTGTAGCATTTTACGGTTTTCTATTGCTCTTCGTAATGTCAGGTTTAACACAAATGACTCGGTCGCTAATTCAGAATCACAAAGAGTATTTCTAGAATTACGACTTTCATCGATTACGTTTTGTGCAAGATTAAAAATCGATATTTTGTTAATAAAACAGATAAAATATTTATTAAAACTGATGAAATTAAGGCAAATCTACTTATTTTTAAAACAATCAATATTCCGAAGTACATATGCTTTCACGCAATTAGGGCCACACCCACAATTCTTCTAACATGTTCAGTTACTTTTTTAAATGTGTCGTTTTATGGCTATATCTCATGTTATATAGCAAGAAATCAAAGGGATCCTAGCCAACTACTGAAATACAGGAAGAGCCAATTCCACCTTAAAATCAATTTGTATTTGCATAATATTTTCAGCCAGTTTGAAAAAAAATTCGGGAAAATTGGCTTGTAGTAAGATGACATTTGGCTAGTGGGTACTTTGATGTGTCTTTGCTATTTACTAAAGTAGTTTAATTAAGAATAGTGGAGTATATTTAATCACGAAAATTAGTTTAGAATCAATTACAAAGAAACACTGCATATAAAGAAAACTGAATTTATGACATTAATGTTGAATTATAGATAAGCAGTTCTAGGCAATAAACAGGTATCAGAGCTAAGTAGTGAGCCTGATAATAACATAAAAAATACAAAAATTAAAATATGGGTTACTATGTAACAGATTTTAACAGGGTTTATACATTTCTGGGTTGGGTGGATAGCAATGGTCAAAACTTAATAGCAATTATTTATTGACCCTTAAAATAACTTACCCTTTTTAGAAAACTATGCTAGCAATAGTTTAATTATTTTAACAGTAGCAACAATGGTTTTAAGTAATAGTTATATAATGTGTATAGGCTTACTATGCCCATATTTAAAAGCCTGATTACAATTGTTGCCCTTAGGCATACTTTGTGATAAAACTTTTATCATGATTTTCATCCCTACTCATTTCTGAAACTGGTTTTAATAACCTCAATTTTTTTATAATGAATTAAAAATACTGGCAGGGCAACGTCAGCTGGGTTTGTTAATACAATGACAAACTGCAATCGAGCCCTCATATATCTACAAAGCTTTTTAGTAAATTTTTAGTTTTTATTTAAGACGGCCCATAAAATTTAACAGCCCAGTTTTTTGTTATGCATATTACACTTCTCTAATATAATGCTTTAACTACACAATATCATTTTCATAATGTTATGTAGAGAAAAGTATGTGCCATTTCTTTATTTTTTTCATTGTGTGGTGGTAATGATGTACCAACTAAGTTACCAAAAATATACACAAGACAACAAGTAGGGATAAATTGATTCTACCATATCCATTGATATGATCAATGGATATGAAAAACCTTAAATAACTGTCAAACTACTTATTGACACATATGAACTTGATTATGGCATGAAACAGGCTAAATTGGATGTATCTGCACAGAATATCAATATCGATTCAATCAGGCAATGTATAGTGTTTTTTATTTTAATATAATGTATGTAACTATGTCCATATACTTCCTCACTAAAGAAAAATACCATGAGTATCTTTGAGACTTCCTTCTCCTAGTTTAAAATTCAAAGTGTTTATTTCCTTGTTGCTTTGTCTCCCTTTTTTTTTCTAGGAAACCACCTCATCAATAGTTAGGGGTCCACCAATAACCTTAAAAAGGTTAAGCAGCATCGGCTTGGATCTCATTACGTAAAAAAATAGTTTATGCTTTTTTACATAATGAGATCCTATATTTATGAATTCCTATCCTATATTATGAGTTTTACCTATAACTATGAATGAAATGGTTAACACAAGGTCATAGACATGTGTGATCATTATGTTTGCAAATTATTATATCATATCGTCAGAAGATTATATACCAATATTAATATTACATAACAGTTTCTATACATTAACATACACATACAATATACATGTTGCAAAATTTAATATACATTAGATATAATTTTATTAAACAAGTCATATTGAATTTTTTAAATTGAAGATGTCGACAATTGCACAACTTATATAAAAATTTCAAAATTGTTCTATTGTGAACCATTATATCCAAATACAACACATGTTTAAGTTGGCCAATGATCAAATATTGCAAACATGGCTTTTGTCATGATATATATTTTATAAACCACACTTGTTTGAGACTGAATATCCAATAATGGTTGTAAAATATTTATCGATCATAATGATTTTCTGAAAAAATAACATTATAGGTAACATCAACAAATAGTTGTACTAATTGTTCACATAGATAGGTAACTTGCATATTTGTACCATTATACAAATATATTTGTACTATAATTTAAAAATATTGTATTTATAAGGTACCAAGTTACTATAAAATGCACTTTAAATTTTCTTGACATGGCAACCCAGTAAACCATACCCAAATCCAAATTGTTAGGTAAAATAACAAAGCCTATACCAGATATGTTATATCAGATACAGATGTTATATCTCATAGCAAATAACGAAACCTATACCAGTTTAGTCTTACTAAGTTGAATATCTTATTTATGCTTTATGAAGGAGCTCTAAACTAGGTCACAACAGGATCACAGAGTGCTTAATCCGTACGGCTTTCCAAAAAATTTAATGCTGTACTGATGTATTTCCATTTTAATCACGAAGTTGTACAATTGTTACGCACAATTTGGCAATGTACCTTAGAAAACACATTGCAGTAGGTGCAGAATTTTATATTATAAAATGGGTTCTTGTTCGTCCAGCCATCATACAATATGTAACAAAAAATACCAGGAAATAACATGACATATGATAAGCAAGATGATTATGGTGAATTTACTGAAAGTAATGTGCAGTAGTTAATACAATTTTAAATTTCCCTCAATTGAATTCTAAGACTGCTCAAGTGATGACTATACTCATTTTTACACCACAAATTGTAACTATTAATTAATACCATATTTTCTTGTCGAGTACAAGTTACTTTTACTGATGACATCATATTTGACAGTGGGTATTGAGATGTATTACTGATATCATTATACCTTGAAACCTACCATACCATGCACTTCTGGATAGTATATGAAAAATAGTTCATATCTCATTTACATTAAAAATGTACAGAATACAGTAATTTGTATACACTATATTAATATTTTTTAAATACTTGATGCTATGACTAATCTAGTACAATGAGCAGTCATAACTTTGAAAAAAAAAGATTTTTTAAGACATTATAACTCATAAATCCTCATAAATAATATAATTTCATAAATAAAATATTTCAATTCAATACATCAATAAATAGTATTCACTTATTACAATGTCAGAGAAGCCATTAAAGTATCAGACCTAACCTTTTACGCTCCTTACACTCGTGCCTATCCGCGGGGGCGCCTCGCGATATGACTCAAGCGACAAGGATAGAAGGAACCCGACAACTGTAACTTACGAATTCCGGAATAATTTAAGAAACTTCCAGCTTGCTAAAAGAATGACCGCTTAACGACCGACTTAGGACTTCTGTCGTTTTATGACAAATCGTTATCGAACGAGATAACGGCATGACTGACTGAATACGCACGGCAAAATTACGACGCACTAACCGATTAACGTGATCATTGATTACTTTACGGATTAAAACGACACGGGTTGGCTTTAACCACGTCCCACAGAATAAAGCGAGGTAACTGCTAAAGAATGCAAAATGTTAAACGGCCCAAAAAACCTTTTATTAACAGAGTTAGAGGCACATACCTATTATCCCAGTGGGTAATGTGCCAAAAGACTCGCTTTCGACTATCTTCTACAATGAATCGGCTATAAAATTACATTCACTGCTAAAAACTATTTTCTACCAAGACAGTCACTGAAAATATCACTATGCTCCGATTACAAAAATTTGGAATGATAGCTAACCGCACCGCAAGATCGTGTCGCCGGCTCGGTCAAAATGGCTGCTGCAAGGGACACTCCTTATATGCGTCACAGTCACAATTGTATGTTGGTACGATTTTCAAATATAAGCACTCATAAAATCACAAAAGGTATTCCACTCGATTAATTCAATACACTTACTTGTTAGAAGGGTAATAAAGTAATTTAGCCAGCAAATTACAACACAATATCAATTTTTCTCTTGCGGTGAACGATACACTACACTGACGGCTGCGGGGCCAGAGGGGAAACAAAAAACGGAACAGGGTTCTCATAGCAAGTCGGCCATTTTGAAATGCTTATAGAGGAAGCTCGGGATTTGTAGTGTTGCAATGCAATTTTCTAATCTCTATGTTGTACCTTTTCTAATACATGCGTCATAATAGAGATAGTCGATGTACTAAAAATTTATTCCCAATGCCTTCAAATGTCACCGGAAAGTGATACAAAACGCGGGACTTTTTAAATCCTTGATGAGATTGGACCTTAATCTTATCGAAATCTTAAGTATCCGTTGAAATAGAATAAAATACCGTAAAATTGAAACTAGTGGATAATGGCTACGATTTCTAATTAATTACTAGTTCCAAATACTGATATTTTTATGAGCAGGAAACAGCAAACAAACATTCCTTCTGAATTTGTCTTGAGTGAACTTCATGGAAATCTTTAAAGGAGTGTAATAAACTGGAAAAACTTAGAGAAAAAGGAACTACAGAAAGAAGAATATATGAATTTATCTATTGACGTGGTTAAAAACCTGCGATTAATAAGTTATAAATAATTTATTACCCCAAACAACACAAGTACAAACATTCTACAATGAACGAAGTATTATTTTATACAAACATTGTAAGATTTTTTTTATGTAAAAAAAAAACTCATTTTATTATGAAGATAATTTAAAAAACATATGTTATCCTAAAAATCCCCAAGTTCGATATATTTGCCACAAATAAAATTTTATACAATTTCTTGCTGTTGCAACATAAATATGCTTGCTACTTTCTAATTACCTAGTATTAAACATATTATAGTCTATGAAAATAATAAAACACACACACATCTTCACGCCAAATCCCTAACGGGGTAGGCAGAGAGTATTGAGTGCCAAATGACACGCTTCTGACATACTTGCCTAGCTTCTTCCATTTTCGTAACTCTAAAAATAATAAAAGTTATAAAATAAGCTATATAATCTGTGACATCTGTACATATTATACCAAAATCATGCTTCATTAGTCTGTGCTCTATAAATACATAATATAATGCAGTTACTTTAACTAGCTACAAAGACTAGAATCAAAGGCTTTGAAAACTTTTTATAAAAAAGTACTACATTAACTACATTTGTCACCATAGATTATACACTTATGTCACTGTCAATCATGTCATGTGGTCCTGTCTGTGGTGTCAACATTTTAATACACATGTGGAATAATTTGTTTATTTTATAATATATTTAGCAAGTTATTAGTATCATTAAAGTTTTTACGTTACTTTTTGATTTTCCTCATAGTGTTTGATTTTCAAAACAATACATAATGCCGAAGTCCAAAAGAGATAAAAAAGGTACTGTTTGTAACTTAACCTCCTGATTCAGGTTAAACTTTTTCTAATTTATGAATGTTTTTTACATTTTTAAATACTTTTTTCAGTGTCATTGACTAAGACGAATAAAAAAGGATTGCTTTTAAAGCAGAAGACTATTGAAGAGATAAGAAATTCTTTAAGTAAATATGAGCACATTTTTTTATTCACGGTTGACAATATGCGAAATGCAAAGTTAAAAGACCTTCGTCATGAATGGAAGGACTCTAGGTTCTTCTTTGGGAAAAATAAAGTGATGGCGATTGCACTAGGTAGGAGCAAGAGTGATGAAGTCGAAGACCAATTGAACATGGTGAGAAAACTTTATTTAATGTATTAATTTTCTGTGAATTTTTATGATTTTCTTCAGTAACCGCTCCTATATTATTTTATTAATTCGGATTAAAAGTGATTTAGTTGTTAAAATTAAGATATCAAATTTTAATAATTATATCATGGAACATGTTGCATAACAAACATTATATTAGACCTCTTTTTACATTTTTAATAATAAGCTCTATAATTTTAGATTTCAAAAAGGCTTAAAGGCCAGTGTGGATTACTAATGACAAACAGAGATGTGGCTGATGTTCTACAATGGTTTAAAGATTTTGAGGAGCCTGAATATGCAAGAGCGGGATTTGTAGCTACAAAAGATGTGATATTACCTCAAGGACCACTTCCAGATTTTTCACACACAATTGAACCACATTTAAGGCGATTAGGTCTACCGACATCGTTGGAAAGAGGTGTTATAAATCTTATAAAAGAATATCAGGTAATTAATTAAACATTAACATTGTTATTTAAATTAGTTTATTTATTTATTCTAGTTAACATAAGCTTAACATAATATATAGTTCTTCCGAGGAGGTACCACCACCTTACAACAAACATCTTAGGCCTCCGGGGTAGCAACACATCTGTGATCAAACTTAGGTAGGACTCAATCGTACTTGAGGATGATTACTGATGTCCATGGGCCGCAGTGGCCACTTATCATCAGGAGGACTGCATGCTCGATTGTTACCTTTACACAATAACAAAAAAAAAATCTATGTACAAAGGCAATGTAATTATTCTATTGCACATTATTTAATTTCTTAGAAGTGAATTTGCAGATATGAGACAAAAAGCTGCCTAAGCAATGGCAAAAACCTTTGCTCGGCTCTCATGAAAATGAGATACATTTATGAACCTAACTTTTTTACCTCATCTACAAAAACTGTAAAGTGAATTAGTAATAAAATGTAAAGTCAAAGAATGAAATGAGTTAGAAGTGGGAGGCTAATATGTGGCACTTATTGTGGCAAATTGCTCTTGCACACTGATTTATTTCTAAATGTGTATATCTCTATCTGCGACTAAAACTAATGTCTTTAGTTGTTTTGATAACTGCGCAAAGAGCGAAATAGAGAAAAAAAAAATAAAAAAACCACGAAAAATAATACAGACAAATTAATAACCTTCTTCTTTTTGAAGTCTGTCAAAAAATGTTGCCTCAGATCAGTTACGTCACATACTACCAATACCTACTATATTTTATACTTTATATAATTTTCAGGTCTGTAAAAAAGGTGCCACTTTGACACCCGAACAAGCAAGTATATTAAAATTACTGGCGATTCAAATGGCAGATTTCAAAGTTGTAATTAAATGTCACTGGACTAAGGGGAAAGGCTTTCATAAGGACCTGGATATCCCCAGTGATGAGGAGGATAATGACAGTGACAATGATGCCGCGGAAGATAATGAAGCAATGGAAGAAGATGATGAAACTTAGACATTTTACTTGAAAGTAATATTTTTATACTATAATTTAAGCCAATAAATTCCTTTAAGTGATGACTAGCTTTCTTAATCCTTTTATGTTACCATAAGTTAAATGGAAATCAAAACAAAAATCAAAAACCTGACAAATGTGCCTTTTTTTTGTAGTCACATTTTACATTTTATGTTTACAAATTTAGTATTTTATGTTTTACTGTAAATCTTAAAATACAACGTAGTAAGATGAAAATAAATAAATGATTTGATAAATTGTTCGTAAAAGATGTGATTAATATTTATAATAAAAGTATGTTTTTTTTTAATTATATAGATTAGTACTTATTAATAATTTTGAGTTTGTTACGCAATATGAATTTAATTAATTATTTCGACGTTCCCACATACATAAAGTTAAATCAGCTTGGAGAGGTTTTTGCGCCTTGTCGCAACAAGGTTGTTGTTATTACATGTTGTTACAAGGCGCAAAAACTATTAGTATATTTATATATTATTTTTAATTAGTAGTTACTTAATGTTAAAAAAACATAATTTCTAATCATGAATTTAATTAACTGCAAACATTTCGTAGTCATTCTGATTTTTGCTTTCATCCGATGTACCATGAATGTTAATGATATTTCGTACTAATATTGTATTTAAAGTTTCGTCTCTACCCTAAAATTAATTTTCCTTATCAATTGCATGTAGACTAAAGTTTCCATGTAGACAAAAATTTCTCCTTTCTTCTAAAGTTATGGATAGTGTCCGACTGAAACTAGTTTTACTACCGAAACCGAAATTTCGGTTTCTACTTCAGTTTCGGCCGAAACCGAAACCGAAACTCTCTTAAATACCAATATAGTTATTTTTTATTTATTTTGTCAATTATGACTAAGTTTTCTTTGGAAAATGGGCTTGCCTGATGGAAAGTGGTTATTAACAACTATGTCTACCTGAAATAAAAGGCACCTTTCGATCGGTAACCTTAATTGCTAACAAGCAACTGCGGCGCAGCAGAATCTAGGATAGGAATACTGAACCTCGTGAAACGACATATTGTGTGACGTGCAATGCCAGGTCATTTGAAAGTTGAGTAAAAGTTGGTTTCAAAAACGATTTGCGTCGTTAACAGAACAAGACAGAATTACACTTCGGGGCGCCTTTGTCCGCTTTATAGGACGCCACATGGAGGACTCTCCCACTCGCATCTCTGGACTGAGGCATTAAGATACGGCCTGGGCTGGGCTCATCATTCAATAGGTTATTCATTTGATCATGTTTAAAATCGAATAGAGCAAATCCTCAACAGCCCAAGAATAGGAGCCCTCAGTGACTTTAAATTAACTTGGTGCCCTCAGGAATTATTTAACTTGGTGCCCATATTACAACTTCATCATTGCATCTCATTTTTTTAGTGACGCTCCTCCAATAACTGGCATGCGCTTACATTTTTTTCACGTACGTGCAAAATAAACTAACTCGTTTGAGATATATTCACGGTACGTTATGGCTTCCCCAAAAGAGTGTTCTCCTAACAACTCCAGCAATGCACTGGCGACTCAAATTTGATTGATTGAATTTTAAATTATTTATAGATATCTATAAAAAAATTAAATTATTTTTTACTTTTTAGTGCATTTTGAAGTCGGTTTTTGTTTTTTGAATAAATAGTTTTTATTTGCCAAATTTTAGTGGTAGGTGGTAGAATTTATTTTCAACTTACTAGTTTTAAATTTAAGTTAATTGATATCTATCATCAAAAATTCAGACCTGAGGAGTTCTGACTTGAAACTTATCATGTAGTTTCTGTTTAGTATCCGCAACACTACTTACAAAGTAGTAAAACAATATCCTGCATCATGAGAACTTGGCTTTCCATATCAATTATCCGGTCCCAAAGTTAGTTGATCATCGCAACAAGAATCGGTTCATAAACGACAAAGTTACGCGAGAATAATGCACATAGCAGGTTGAGGAATTCCGTGGTATATCTTTGTAGTCCAATGTCAAATAATTATGAAAAAATTGTGACATCTTTTCGATACTATACTGAACCCACAGCAGAAAGAATTATCAAAATCGGTTCATAAATAGCAAAATTACGCGAAAATATTTATTAAACAAAACAGGACAATATCTATAAAAAGATCTACCTAACAAAAGAATAATCATCAAAATCCGTCCATAATTGGCGGATTTTCGGATTGGCGGAAAATGAAGGATAATTTATAAACTACTTCAGATCTGGACAAAAAATGGGTGTCCACGGGAAGCAGGAGCTTCCAAATAAAAAAAAAATCATCCAAATCGATTCACCCAATAAAAGGTCCTGAGGTAACAAACATAAAAAATACAGTCGAATT
>DWNR01001858.1:0-14152 GCA_018250455.1 Polygonus leo | reverse complement strand
ACCCTTCCATTTTGGGGTTGAATTTTTATGACCTAAAATCTGGCCGGGGGTCTTCTCGACAGACAAACAGATAAAAAGATAAACAGACAAACAGACAAAAAACTGTTAAAACGTGTTTTGTTATCGATTCTAAGTATCCCTAGCCATTTTTTTTTTCGAATATTTTCGATGTACAGACTTTTGACCCTCTTTAGCTTTATTATATGCATAGAAGATGTTGGTATCATATATAATGGTTGATATTTTTATTTATATCGTAAAACGTAAAATATTATAGACTATGGACATATATACACTATGATCCATAAGAAAATCCAAATTCAAAATCAGCAGTAATCAATCATATGAAGGAATGACGTACCAAAGTAACAACACTACTTGTTGTTCTTTGCTACGAGTGGAACAAATCTCAAATTTCACAGCGAAAGAAAGTCTCAAATTGTGACAGTGGAACGATATCAGTCAATGTCGACAATAGATTTTTGTATCAATATATTATGTTTGTCATATAAAAAAACATAGTGTTGATTTTTTCTGTTATTTGCTGTGTCGTTTATCTTTCAACGCCTATATTTTACAGTCTGCAACTAGTACTATCCATCTGGTAATTCGTCTGCTGTATAGCTTCGTTTGGTTATAAAAAAATAGTTTTGAAAATTACTGCAGTGCGATATTGTACTAGTATATATGCTTGTTACATGTTTCATGTAAGTTGACACATTGTTGTTAATTTGATATACACGACTTTATGCGTAACGATCTCAAAACGTTAAAAATACTGTAAGATATTGAATTTTGTTATGTAAAACGAGATTTTTTTATTTTAAACGAGATTTAAAAGTGCCCTCTTTATTTGTTTATAGACTTATATATAAATTCTCGCGTCATGTTTGTGATCCCCGAAACGACTCGACCGATTTTTAAGATTTTTTTGTGTATGTGTTGTGTGTAAAGCATTTGCTTTTTATTTTACCGCCACAGGATTAGGGATCCCTATCGGGATTTTGTTTTACTATTTTTGACGATATATTTTTGTAATTTACGTGGCATAGCGACGCATGCCGGGATCAGCTAGTAACCAAATATTTCTCTAATTCACAATAAGATTTATAAAAACAAATTCTTTCGCTAACTAATAGCGTACCTAAAAATGTTTCTGTGAGTAGAACAAGAAACGATAGTTTAAACTAAGATAAATTTCAACTTGCGCTGTTTAAACTTTGATTGAAAACCAAAGCTCCAAGCTCTTTTAAGTTTCTTGTCAAGAAACTTGCATTTAGTCAGCGAGCTTATTAACTTTAAATTATTTAAATAGACTCGTTCATGATACTTTAACGTGCCTCACGATCGCCTTAGCATCCGAACCTTGACTTACTCCGATTGATTCCAGCAATAGTAAATAGTTAATTGGCTCGATTACTGGGCGTGGTTAATTAAATCAATTGTTTTAATTTAAATAAATCTAAACCGTAGCGTACAAAAAGTTAAGACGACAATTATACTTTGAATCCTATTGTTTATTATGCATGTATTAAACGGTATGAGTGTAGGAAGTAATATTATCAGCACCCGTAGCGTTAATATTACGTGCATATGAACATACGCATAGAAATACATTTTTAAATATTTTATTACACAATTATGGACTCTTATCTTTTAAGCATCTGTTTATCTACACACTTTACACACACTAAATGTTTACCCAGGATTTTAATATTTTGTAACAACGTTTTTGCCTCTATGTGCATAAAGTTGTAGTTAAGTTATTTTGTTACATTAACTTAATTATGTAAAACCGAATAAAATTAATTGAATATCAGTCGTCTAGTACATGTATTCAAGAAGGACACGCTCTATTATAATTTAATTTAAACTTACGTTACATATTAAAAGGTTTGGATGTATGTGTAACCTAAATTATTCTCGCGTTGCTATATGCGTGTAAAGAGCGTTTCAATTGTTATTAGCATTATGCAATATACATAAGGCTCGACTAAATCATTATCTGATCCTCTTATGTGGATAAGGTAGATGACGTAATAAATTACACGTGGGATGAATATTTTATACGGAATTGTCTACCGCACTTAGGGTCAACTGTTGCTGTACGTAACTAAAGTTCTCGCAAAAATCCATCAAGCTTAAAATTGCACTGTTCATTTTTGATATGACTATTCTTTACATATTCTTTACATATAATAAAACTGTAGACGATTTCAATTCTGTACATTGAATAAAAACTAGAAAAAATCCTCCTAGGGGTCTTCATACAAGTAACACAAGCCAAAAAAATCATTTTAAATTTTTTGTCTGTCTGTTGATTTTGATGAAACTGGTATTGTTATATAGCTATCAGTTCTCGATAACATATAGGCTATAATTTATTTTGAAGATCGGGATACCAGATGTGGAACTATAGCGGCCTTGGTAATCTATAAGAGATATTCATACTTTATATAGCAGAACAACGTTTGCCGGGTCAGCTAGTGATTAATATAACTTTTTTGTGATACAGTAGTAACACTAGTATCGTCATTCATACTTAACTTGTAATTACCTCATTCGCTTAATTTAATTGTCATAATAATTAATATACATAAGTAGTAGTCAGTGTACTTTTGAGATTTTTGAACTTATTTTTTTTCTTTTACTTTCTGTCTGCCAATCTTTACCCGAATATTTAAACTAAGATAAAAAATATTATTTCAGTTAAATGGTCCAAAATATAAACTATCATTTTTGAAAATTGAAAACCGCACATGGCAGTGCATACTCTATACTTTATTTGCGTATTCACTGAAATATCAGTCTAGACGACTATTTTATGAATTGCGCATAAAAAGGTCTCATAAATATTTAAAGTAGCCTCTTCATCATACATTCGATATTTGACTAATAAATAACCTATGAAAATTTTATACAAAGTTTTAATATCACTGTAAATATGAGAGGTCTTCTTTAAAATTCCATTTGTTTTATTATATTTACAGTATTTTAAAAATAGGATTAATCTTACCATTTCCTATTTAAAAGTTAAAAATATTCATATAGGGTCTAATAAAAAAATAAGATAACAAAATAAATGAGATACAAAAACTACTAACATGATACAAAATTATTATATTACAATTTCGTCACAATATCGATATTTTAATTAAGTAGTTTTCATTACAAGCTTACATTCTTAACAAATTGCAATAGAAATTTATTATCGAATTAACAACACTTGTTTTCACACGTACCTAATTAAATACATATGGTATAGTTTGAATCCGGTACATTTTTACCAAATACATTTTCTAGTCATTTCTTTCTTTATCCGGTTTTCCAATATCTTAATGTATGGACGGTTCGGCTCAGAGCAACGTCCGATATCGGAATGGTTTATGGGCTACGTCGCGTACGTGCCGGGATGGGGGCTATGTGAGCTGTGCGAGAGAAACATATATAACTTATATAAGAATCTTTTCAATGCATACTATTGATGGCTGGCTTTCTAAAATATGAATCTTTATATGTTAAAAATCTTGTGCCTATGTTCGGGAATAACTCCGAATCGACTGAACCGATTTTAATGATTTTTTGTACGCATGTATAACTTAGTCCAACTTGAGAGATAGGATACTTTAAATCTAGATTTACCTAGATTTTTTAAACTATAAATTTTACGTTGCTGGCAGACGTTGAGTGCCAGGTTCACTAATAAGATAATATTTTGACTTAAAACCATTTCATATCAGTAATGGATTATATTTAAACAGTCTCCCAGATAAATTGGCGACGATGTCGATGACATAGTTAAATGATTCATATTATCACACACTATGGTCCTTCCATAAACAACGTCACACAAATTTCATGATTTTTGAAGTCGTCCACGTCCTTGTCTTATACGGTCACATTTCTGTGACTCTCCTTCAGCTATTTTGCACTACAAAAAATATTATATTCATATATATAAAAGACGTCTATCGTATCGAATGAACGATATAAACAATTTTATAACTCAGGAGGCGGTACTGGACTGGCGTGAACTCGAGCGCTCAAAAATGTGATACAAGGAAAACTTTCTAGGAATGTTGGTAGAGCTGGTAATATTTTAAAGCTTTTCGTTAGCGCAGATTTTAGTTTTATACATGTGATGTCATGAAACTTTGTGGCTCATCGCCCCACTTGTCACACGATGTCACACTTTGTCTCATCCCTCTCTTTGTCTTGGCGTGTGATGTAATTTATGGATTAACTTCCCTGACGCTGTATTGGCTTTTAATCGATTTCAAAAAGGATGTGCTTCTATTATCGGCTATACGTTTTTATTTCTTGATTAAAATAAAATCATGTTGATGACGTCGCCTTTGATTCGGTTTGAACAGGCTTACCTACATACCTAAAGTATTGCACTTTAGGTATGATAATGAAATGAGTATCAAGATGGAACACTTACTTATACCTGTTAGCTATAAATATCTATAACTATCACAAGTTCACACAATTTTCAAAGAAATTACTTACATTGCGGTTTCAATTTAAATAAAAGTCAAACGCTATTTAACATTTGTTTTATTATGCTTCCATGTTCTATCATTCATATTTTATTCGTCTTTCTCTTCAGTAATACCAATATTGTTTACGTCAAAGCTGTTGTATCGAAAGCAAAATAAACCTGGTCACTTCAACTGATACCGGCGTAGCGTGTAACATCTAATCCTCTTTCAGTCGGGATTCGACGGAAGGTATGATTTTCCGTAAGAAAGCATTCGATCAGCGTTGTCACGGAAGCCTTTTATGACATGATGAATTTTGTGAGATTATGTCGTCGGGACGCCGCGCGTTATCACAGGGCAGCACTCGGCGCGAGGGGGCGGGCGCGCCGGCCGACCGGCTCCCGACGACGTCAGTTCCGAGCCGAGCGACGCAGTGATCGACCGCCTCGCGTTGCTCGCGATACCGTTACGCGAACCTACCCTTGCATGTGCGCCATCCGACTTCTCCTACCGCGCGCTTCCTAACCCTGCGCTCGATAACGACTCGTCTGCGAGTAAATTTTTGGCCCTTCACATAAAAGGTTTATCGACCCTACCGCTGCAGCCATAACAACCCTTATTCTCTTCATTCAGCCGGTCGCTCCCTCTAATTATTGACTCCCCTAAAGTTTCAAAAAAATGTACTCTCGATCGCGCTCTTTTACTACTTTAATATTTTTATTACTGCTCTCTTTTTAAATTAGAAGTTAGACGATTTTTTTTAGATTCAACTAGTACATCTGTTATGAACGATTTCTTATTGTAACACTTGATACTTTCGAGTTCTTGTAACTTGACCGTAAGAAACAATTAATTTAGTATCGATCCATGCGCCGGAAAACTCGCAGATCTGTCGCGTACGTAAGCCCAAGTTGATAAACGCTTTACGTCACCGTTATCTGTATTTAGGTCAATTAAGAGGCGGTGAACCATGACACTGCGTTGACATTGGCGCGTAGTAACCCCAGTGCGAGTGGTGAATGTGAACTGGTGTTTGGGACTGGGAGCGAGGCGAGGCCGCGGTGTGGATGGTCGCGTGAGGCGCACTCCCGCAGCGGATGTGCACGCCGCTGCCGCCCTGGTGGCTCGTGGCGGCTGGAATGCAAGCTGCTCTTGACCTAGCTAGGTACACAAATACAACTTATTATTATGTCATCCGTCGTACATAAACAAACTTTGAATACTTACGTAACTAACAAACTAGATCACTTTAAGAACAAGTTGTGGGGCAATGCAATAATAAGCTTTTCATCTTTAAACCTATTGAGCTAATTTAAATGCTCTAGTGCTGATTACTTCCTGATAAATTCGTAACACTGCAAGTAGCGCGTAACTGTCGGCGATGTAATCGAAATGTTGACGCTTGATATTCGTCCCAATAAAATTGATATAGGAATAAACGATGGTAACGTCGATCATATCTAAGGCCATTGCCCCAAATATGTACCAACTTCTTGATACTAATATGTACCCTTTATAGACGACGTTTGACAGCATAGATAAACGATGTTATAATAATATTATTAAGTATACGTACAACCTACATCCTAGATTAAATATATACAATTTTATTGTTGACGTCAGTACAGCTAGAAAAAAATTTAGTATTATCACACATTTTTCCTACTACTACGAACTGAACTACTGTGAACTACTGTGCGAATACATAGAGGAAAAATAAAAGGAAAATATAAAGTCTCTGCTGACCAAGATCTTGTCCCACGTAAGACACTTCTTTCGATTTATTCTACCTGAAATCTTGGTGGAAATAAAGCGTTCCCAAAAACATTTCCTCAATATTAAAAGATGGAAGTTTGTTGAAATTCCGCTAGAAGTACGTTCAACATAACTCCCCCCGGATAATGTTATGTTTAAGCTCTTGTTACGCTTTATTCTGAAGTGTTGAAATATATAATAGTATTAACGATCATTTGTCCATAACAACTGATTTGATCATTTGTTCGAGATCATTAGCAAAACACGTTTCCCATTCTACTAGCAGCTGACGTCATGCAATTAGAAATCAATGACTAATTATTATTGTAATGCATGTTTTAGAATATTTGAATCGTATCTGCATCTTTTTCTCAGAGGTCAATTTCGATCTATATTTTTGTGGATAAGTTAATATTGAGCTGGCATTTTATGTTTAAAATGGTGTATTATGAATAAGAATAGTTAGTTACAATGTGTTGCACACAGGGGCATGAGTTTTGCTGTATAGAAGATTCCGGACTTAATTTGCAGCGAAAATAAAATAATATGTGCACTTTCATACTTAAAGTACTTACTGTCTTTCTGTTACATTTGGATTCATCAACGACCCCCGCGGAAACTAAATAAATATAAAGCACTTTAGAATATAGACAGCGTTTGACCGCCTTTGTTATAGTGAACCGTTATAGGTGATGCCTCTTTTAGAAGAAAGAGTAAACACTTATCATTTACAGAATAGAGGAATTCAATCCTCATCAGTGGATGAATCCGCACTTCGAAGTCACTATCCAAGCATTTTACGTACATTTTTCAGCACATTGTGTTAATATATTGAAAATAAGTAATGAATGAAATTAACACTCTGTGTAGGGAAAGAGATGTTACAATAAAATTAATTAATTAATAAAGGCAAAGCGTTTTCGACACCAGATCGAAAAAAGGAAACCTCATATTCTAGAAATAAAAGTAGGCACAAGAGAATGCGAAGCGTTTAGCATCTATCTGCTTTATTACATACTGTCCAAGCATGTGAGCAATATGCTATTACAAAGTGAGTTTGATAGGAGCAATCTGTGATCGGTCACATCTATCAATTATAATAGATGTAATGTAATTGACATTTATAGTGCGTATGCTGTTGACATAATTAATAAACTATTTGCAAGTGGAAATATACTATGTTCATGTAACGTTATAATTTAATGTTCGTCCGATTTATGATTAAGAAACACCCAATTCCGTATTTTATTGAACCTGATTTAATTAACTTTGTTTGTTGGAAATTAACTAGGTACTACTGTTTGCTGTTCAAATTTCAATTGATAAGCAATTATCATAATACCTTAATCTGCGTACGGTTATGTCAAAAACACAAAAAAAGAACTTTAACTTATCGATTTCATTACATTTGTACCTACTTCTTTCTCGTTTATATACAATTCACATCTGTAAAAGGGTTTTGTGTATAACCCAATACCTAGTTTTATATATTACAGTACACATTAACGAATTTAACGATTACTCATAATACCTATCGACGTCTTTGTTTCATGTGTTTCACATGCAAGATATGGAAGGAAATTCATCCTAAAGTAACTCTAGACTAGAGCTCTATGACAGGATCTTTTCAAAAGAGACTCAAAAAGAGAACTTTCAAAGCCGGCGACGGATTAACGATTCCTTTGATGTAGAAAATGTCCATATGAATCGAACATATAGGTGCTATCTGCTAGTTATACATTTTCATTTAAATGTTTGTTAAATCTATATTAGCCGGTTAGTTTTTCAAATAGTTTTAGTGTAGTGTTATGTTTGCACATGGCTATTTAAATAGCCGTTCAAAACCAAAACAACGTAGACGGAGGCAAACTAAACCCGCGTCAGTTTGGAACCTGATATTTAGTTTCTAGCGTTCGTACAGCAAAATGTTTTGAGTTTAGTGTTTATATCGTCTAGACGCATTCAACGCTACACGTGTGTGCAATCATTGCCGTCTTTGTTCTTAAATATCATGTGTCACGTATGTGTTAAATGGATTGTATGTGATTCCACGAACTCGTATCCTCTTTATGCATTTGAGTTTTATGAATAGATAAACATTATAATATACCAAAACTTAACACAAATTAAAGTAGTAAAATTCAAATTTTTAATGCATTTTTAATAAAATACGAGAAGCACACATTTTAAAACTTCATCTAAAATTTGTTAAAAAATATACTCCTTCACCGTTAATGAAATCTTTTGAGTTCCTACATGTCTGATTGATATGTTCATGTTTGGAAACCATATTGCTTTCTTAATATGTTATGTAATAATAGGTAATAGTAACACTATTGCAATAATTTCAAAGGAATCCTACGTGCCTTAAGTCGAACAAAAGCAATTGACCTCGAGTTATGAACAAAATGAAATTCCTTTGATCGGACGGAAAGATAAAATAACACTGCAATTATATTATACTTCCATATGTGTAGCTATAAAACGGACTTGAAGTTTTCCCTTTATAATGGATAATAACGCTATGAACGATATCGGAAGTTTTTACAGGGTTGCTCCAAAAAGTTATTGGTACTGTATTTATAACTTACAGTAGGATAAATAAGGCGTAATATAAGTACAAGGAAAGTAAACAAACTTTATAGTAACCTGCGTACAAGGTAGTATAAGTTAAAATTGTTCCAGTAAGAGTCCTGTTGTTTAGAACTATAATTATATAACTTGGAAACACTTGCAACTTGCTACTATCTATTGACTACGTTGGGCTTCTTAGAAATATGAGGATGTCCATATAACCATGTCATCAGAAACATCAATCGATCAATGAAAAACGTTTTACTTCTGAGTGCATCTCAGGTTCATTTATACTATTTAGATGTCAGCCGCAAATATTTATGATACTGGTGCTGCCGCTGACGAGCTGCGAGACCTTTAATTTATTTAACGTTTTAAAATTTCCTAAATCTTGCCAGGTGGTAGAACTCATGTAGTTCAACCGGGGAGGTACCCCCGCAATTCAGTGTATTTCGGTTTGAAGATGCGAGGTTGCCGGCTGTACTTAAAAGGAGGCGAACTAGGGTAGTAACGCATCTGTGGTTAACCTTGGGTCAAGCGTGCTTGGGGATGACTACCTTCTAATGTCCATGGGCGGCAGAGACCACTTACTATCAGGTGGAATGCATGCTCGTTTGCTGCCATTACACAATAAAAAATTGCACATAACGTATCTTGCATACGGCGAGGATTTTAGAAGACCCTAGTATAGACATTCAGGAATTTTACATAATAGTTCATCCAAACGATATAGCTTACATGTAGCTCACCATTAACGTAGCTATAATAGCTATAAGACTAGATAATTGCAAACGATTTACAGAGAAGTTCCAATTACAGATAAACAAACTTTGCGTTATAAACATGTACAGACAATATCGTCAGAAGGCGAAGAACTGACGTACGTAAATAATATACATACGATATTACGTACATGATCGTTTAGCAATGCGTATAACGCGTAATCTGTTATGTCTTTTTAAGTATGAAATAGATTATCATTTTAAGGTTAGAATAACTTACGCCATTCGTTATAATAACATATGACCGGCACTCCAACGTAACGACGCATTCAAACACCTCCCCCGCGTGCGATATATTCGATTCGATTAGGTTTTTTGACATTGACTCAAAGCTCCTTAATATTGTAGAGAAATAAGATAGCCTGTAAAATTATCCAGAAAAATCCCGACATGTTCAATTGAGTAGTTTTTAAATGAATCATTAACAAGCCTATGTTATATTAAATCTAGTAATATAAAATACACGATGGTTAATTTTTTACAAATCACTGCAGTTTGTATAATATAAGCCCCAGCTTGCGCAGCTGCATCAATGCAATAATTTTTGAGTTAAGCTGCGAACAGACGTAGACGAATGGAGGACGGATCTCGACTGTTCTGCGAAAAACGGGCTATTTCCGAGAACTTAATCTATTATCCCGTTTTTCCACCGTCTCAGTCAGCTACATCAAAAACTAATTTAGGGTTACATTTATATTTTCTTGATGTAACTTTGTTTATGCTGTTTAAAATAGATTTAGCAACTTATTTACTTTCAAGCACCCTTTAGGAATATAGTTTTCCTCATTACTGTTGCCATCCATATCTAAAAAACGAAAGAAACCATGACCTGGTTCTATTGAATTGGTTTTATCAGAATTCCTTCAGTTTCTTACCTCGCCATTGTAATGCATTAATCAAAGATAAATGTATTTTACCCAGATTTGCATTTGTTTACCAGCAAAGTGCAAGATCTAGAATACAATATAATTTTTCTCAACTGTTTTGCCACAGTTCCGTTATTAATTGTACGACAAAAAATCCATAAACCTCTCACGCCTCATTCGTAAGCCGTTTTCGCGAAATTCTCTAAAAATATTCTATAGCCTATACATAAAATCATAAAAGCCGTTTTGTGCCGTGAATACTAATCTCCGTATAGTTTTACTACTTTAACCCGATCACCGGGCGCCCATTCCGCAGCTGTCGTACTAAAATGGGTCCTAATGAACTTGGGCCACTCGGATACTAGTAGCTCGTTCGTATAATGTTTACCGGGCGTTTATATTCAACGTCGCGTACCACCCGCGTCGTTCGACGCTCACGATCGCAATAATCTTACCTAAAACGTCGGTGACGGTCATGTTATGAATTTTATGTGCGATCAGATATAGTTTTGTTGTCAATTTTTAAGACATACAAAGTATACAAATAAATAAATTGAATTTATACCTATATATTCGTACGTAATTTCGTGAACAATATTCATGATTGTCAAAAGCAAGATAATTATATGTGTTTTTGTCTATATTGAAAAGGTCAAATGATCAAACAAGTTTTATTGGAAATTACCCGCAACGATAAACCAGGAATGACATAAATAGGTCAAGACTATACTAGATGGCAAAACTTGTAAAGTTCGACCGAGGACTCCGAAAATCAATTCTTGTTTTTCGATAGTGTGGCGTTACCGTCCAAAGTTAGCAGTTAGTAGATAGGTTAAGACGGTAGGTTAACCTAGTTAGAACTATGGGCGGCAAACTCGGCCTTCTTAGAAACGTCACTTCTGCGTCACTCAAATGGAATTCGCTCACATTTAAGGTTGATAACAAATGCCCATATGGTATTATGCTACTGAAAATTACATTTCGATGTATTGTACATCGAAATGATAATAAACTTTGAATGAAAATCAAGATAAAACCAAAACAAGATTTTATACACAAACTTACAAGACTATTTAAAGGTGAACGTTAATCTACATGACAAAAATATCTAGTAGTGGGCGGGAATGGTAGGTCGTTACACTAATTTTCCTGTTTGTGTCTATAAATACGTTCTTGGGAAATGAACTTACCACAAATATATGTGTAAAGACTTCAATGTAACGTAAAAAATAACAAGTCTATTGTTAATTATTGTTTAATTACACACATTTGATGAATTGTTGTGTTTTATTAATGATAGTTTTGTTTTCCTGTTTTATAGATGAAAATAGCAAATTCTGGTTAGCAGCCGTAGCTCCAGCTTATTTCCCGGAAGAGTTTCCTACAATGACAATCCATCCCGAATCCCCGCGGAGTTGTCCTGCGGCGACCAACCACTCGCAATGATAATATGGCACTTTCTGAGAACACAAGCACCGCTTTGGAAGATGCCATTTCAAAATTTTTAAAGTTATTACTTTACTGCTATATTTCTTGTTTTATCTCGAAAATGCAAAGTATGCACATACTCTTTACATAAACACAATGTTGACCAAGAACACAGTTTTCTAACGTGTTATCCTTTCAACGAATGTAATCGTTTGTAGCTAGTATTAACTAAAATTAGTTTAACCTTTTTACCTCGTGCGCGTACATCAATATTGTTCCACTAACAAGTTCGTGTTTTGTAAAAGGGTATTCCGTATTTATACGTAACATTGGGGCTTATCGATTCTTTATAGTATAATTTAACGTTATAAGTAGAGGGTAGCACGCAACCGCTGTTCAAAACCGTCGGTGGTTGCGGTTGATCTCTGACCGAACCATACGTTACAGTGTTACTGATATTTAGGTGCCCGTTATATTAATTAATGCCGCGTGTGCATTTAATAAGCACCACACTATGAAACAAAAAATGTTTATTTTGAAACCGGTCACCTCCTATGTCCCACTATGGGTTTTAGTACATGTTTGAAATTGAGTAGATATTAACAGCGATAGCATAATTGATAAAATGCCGACTTTTCATCCTGGGGGTCCGGGTACGAAACCTATGAAACCACGAAAATCTATTTCTTAAAAATTAGGTATCTATTACAATAAACTTATTTCCTGCTCTTCGCTAGAAGAAAACATGGCGAGGAAACCTACGTGCCTAAGAGATTTTCAAATAAAATTTAAATACCATTTGGCCAACGCCGTGGACCTACCTAAGTAAGTCCATCTCATTTTGTGAAAGGCCCGACTCCAACAACAGTATTAGACCGTGGTTATGAATACTTTAGAAAAAGAAACAAAAGTAGACACAAATGATCATCATTTGTGTCTACTTTTGTTGATCATGTTTGTTGATGGTGGTCATACTTTTGTTGATGGTGATCATTTGTGTCTAATTAAACTTTGTTTAGCTCGTATAAAGGATACGGATGCTTAGTGGAGACAAATTTCAACTGCAATTAATCTGTCAATAGAGTGGAGAAATCTTGAAAGCGCGTTTTACGTTTCTATTAGGAGTGCGAGTAAAGGACCGACGTCCGCTCGTGCCCGTTTCCTGGAACCGGCAACATTTTATCTCTTGGAGTTCAGTGTACCGACACGAGCGTATAAACATGTGTGGCAAGTGTCATAGGACCACTTGGCTCGCCGCCTCTATCTGAATATCTAAGGTTGGACGCCTAACCACATTGAACTAGATGTGTACAACGCTTGCGCTATTTAAATATTTCGGTACTACAAGTCGAATTCCTGTTTTATTCGACGTTTCTTTTCGAATCAAAAAAATATTGACTCCATAACATTTTAATGATGATTTTGATTTTTGTTCTGGCTCTGGGTGTTTGTACATACGTCTTATGTGTGTCCATGGTACCCACGACACAAAATCCTAATGTGGGGCTATAGATGAGAAGAATAAACTCGCTTTTATATGTATCTTTTAGTATTCCTATTACATAAAACTTTGTCTCTAAAAAATTTCTTGGAGGAAACTTTCTAATCGGCCTTATATGTAGAGTATACTTTAGCTCGAAACTACAGTTCATAGGTCCCTTATTCCCATTTCGTCTCCATTCCATGAAGGTTTCATAACTTGGGGCACATTTTTATACGATCAATATCCTGAAGAGTTCCATTCAATCACGATATTATCTTCAATATGATACGACTGTACATCTTTGCTACTACTATACTACTATGAGTTTCAAGTAATTTTTTTACATGCTACTAGAATAATTATGGAAACTGGCATAAATATTGGTGTCCCGTAACAGACTCTCTTTTAACTATTAATACGTAATTCCAATACTAGAGTTGATCCCGAGTATCTACATCTACATGGGTCATATACCCATTTTTGACCCATGTCAACATTGTGGAGTTCCACATTCCTCTCAGAACAATGTTCAAAGAATTAAGTCTTAGGACTGTCTATGTAGTAAACCTGACGTTCTTTACCAGAAAAAATATATATCTATACATATAATAAAGCTAAAGAGGGTCGAAAGTCTGTACATGGAATATATTCAAAAAAAAGTTGACACATTCCAACAGTTATTAGAATTTTTGTCTGTTTGTCTGTAAAAACGGCTTAACGGATTTTGATGCCAACTTGACTAATCTATCGAGACGATCCCCGGCCGTGTTTTAGGCCATA